>JARJHM010000767.1:0-150768 GCA_033356055.1 Carex pumila | reverse complement strand
AATGCTTTATGCTTTTTACGGACAGCGTTAGATAACACTTACTCATATATATTTCTTAGTGGGAACGATAAATACCTCATACTGCAGAACTTTGACACTGAATGAAAACATTAATGACACGAACACAATTCTATTTAATGTTTCATTCGGGGTCTGTCAAATACCATGTTCCTAGAACATGTATCTATGTGATTAAAATGACATCTCGTGTCAGGTGGTTTGTAAAACTTAACCATCTTTTAATCCACATACTAACCTTATAGCGGTAATTAGTGTTCCTGCTAATTACCTTGGTCAGTGATCTTTTAAGAGTATATATTATCTATATTATGGAGTTTCACAATTTCAGTCATGAACTCGAAATGATCCACAAATGCAATAATACTCAAGGCAACAAAATGATATATAAATAAACATTCAATTCATGAACAAAGCTTTATGATTAATTTATCGTATTATTGACTTCTAGATTATTACAAACTAACATAACATGCTTAGATTACTTTTAGTCCTTAGCCATGAATGTTAGTTGTCTTATCTGCAGTCTATTGGATGGATTAAGTGTGCAGTTGTTAATCATTTGTGTATCATTTCTTTTGGTACTATATCTCAGTCGCCTAACTAAGTTGCTGCTGTAATTAACTCTTTCAGTAATGAAGGGGAAGTTATAATTATCCTAAAATATATCTTAAAAAAAATTAGTTGGAGGATGAAATAGGAGATAAATAGATTGGGGAAGTTATAATTATCCTAAAATATATATAATTAGTACCAATAAACTTATATCCAACAAAAAATATTTTGCCAAAATAACTTTTTTATTTTCTTTAAGAAGATACTAGTGGAGTTGGGTAACATAAATGGAGTAAGGCTTGGGTGTTATGGATAACATAATGTCATCCATGCTACGATCTCAAAATTCTATTGTATAAACTTTAAATTTTGATCTAAGTAACTCGGTAAATTGATTATATAATGAACTTATAGAATACTAAGTTTTACTATTTTTTATAATTTATGGAAGATAACAAAAAAATAGTTTAGAAAAAAAAGTTGTCAATGTTTTAGGCTAGTTTTTACCATCTTTCATAAATCATTAAAAATAGTAAAAAGATTCTAAAAATAGTAAAAATTGATATTCTACAAGTTCACTATATAATTAATTTATTGAGCTACTTAGATCGAAGTTTAAAAATCTAAAAGGTAGGTTTTTGAGACTGTATCACAAAAGGTCTTATGCTATCTATAGCACCTAAGTCTTACTCATATAAATGTATATAATGATAGATTTTTAATAATATAATAAAATCTTTCATTCTTGTAATATATTTAAAAATCATAAAAGTATGATGAATTATAAATAAGGTATATTATCAAATTTTTATTTAATTTTTAAATTTAACTTTAAAAAAATGAATTATACAATAATGTATGTGAGAGGAGTATAAAACTTTAAAGGAAAGAAACCCCAATAATATTGAACGAATGAGATATAGTTTGTTAAGGAAATAGATAATAAATGGTAAATTTGTTTGTATATTAAAATATTTAGATAGTGTTGTGTTAATAAAATATTAGTAGTGTTAATATCATTAGTCCTAAACAAATCTCTCATTGTTAAGAACTATTAAGTACAATTTTAAACCTTGGTAAAAATTGACTTAATGATACGGGTCATGAGATACAATTTTTTTTATTAAAATAAAGAGATGAACTATAGTGAGCCATGGAGTAAAACGTGTTTGTACTCCACGTCATATTTTTATTTTGAAAATCCAAACGACCGATCTGACCCATTAGATGTGATCTCTATATTGAAATGTGCTTGGAGACTAAATTTTACATTTTTTGAAAAAAAAATTTACTATTTATTAAGCAATTTTGAAAATTGCTGTTTTGTTGTGAACAATAAAAACAGTAAAAATTTCTGGACCATCAGATCAGCGATTTTCAAAGTGACTTAATAAATAGTAAAAAAATTCCAAAAAAAATATAAAATTTGGTTTCCAAGCACATTTCAATATGGAGAACATGTTGAATGGTTCAGATTGGTTATTTAAATTTTTTAAATAAAAATATAGTGTCATAGAGCATCAACTCATTTTACACCATAGCTCACCATAGTTCATCTCTAAAATAAATATAAAATTGTTATGAAAATAGGCACCATATAGAAATTGACCTAATTAAAAAAATTATGAAAAATAATTTTTCGCTATACACACATTGATATTTTTTTATCGAAGGTTGCGTCTTATCTCTTTCGCAAACTTGTAAATAATCGAGATTATGTAAGAAGTCTCTTATTATTATATTTTCCGTAGCAAAAACCAAGAGATTCTGCTGGTATTATGTTGCAGCTCTTATCTCCATTCTACCATTCTAACTACCACCTCGAATAAAATTATATTCTAATGCCTTTAATAATGTTGCATCAAGTAATAAACTTCTTTTTTTTTTCCTTTTTTGAGAAAAGATGTATCTCCAGCAACTTTAATTTACTAATTAAAATCATAATTGATTGCTATGATTTACAAAAGAGGAGAGTAAAACACGCAGACAGAACTAAAAAATTGAGATTGCGGACACTCGATAAGTTTTTGTAGCGTAATTGTATTTTATAAGGAGACTAAATAATATAAATACTTGTAAAATTATAAAATATAAAGGATAAAGTTTATTTTTATAAATTTGCTAAGTTATTAGCCTTTATTAAGAATTAATACTTAATAGGGGTCCTCAACCGACGTTTTAAATAATTGAGTTAATTTTCACTGTATACATCAACTTGTTAAAATATCTATTATGCATCACAACATCAAAATATACAATTACCATTATAGATAAACATAATTTCATTCATATCTTTTTTTTTTTTGTAAATTTGCTAAGTTATTAGCCTTTATTAAGAATTACCGTTATCAATTTATACTTACATTAAAATTTAAGTATATCAAGAACCCATATTTGATCTAGTGACAAAAACAATACCCTCAGTGTGGGAGATCGCAGGTTCGAAACCCAGATGAAAAATTTCCTTGTAAATATTAAATAGTTTGGTGACATAACCTCAATTTTTACTAAAAGAATGTAAACATATCTTTATTATATTATTTTGATAATTAGCTCTCTAACTAGGTTAAGATACCTACTGTCCTTTTTGAGTATATATATTAAGCCCAACTTGTAAACAAAGGAGTATAAAAACATGTGGGCTTATATTTTTGTGAGAAATGAAGTCCCCTTTCCTGAGCCCAGAACTCTTGGGCCTAATGGCCCATTTGGTAAAAGACGGGCTGGATGCTTGCTGGGCTCGCCTAAGCAAGCACAATTCATATTATCCCAATAAGTTTTAGTAATCAATTTGAAATTTCAAAATACACTCATGGAAAACATGATCAATATGTTAAAATATACATTTCCAAAAGGAGAAGGTAATATAAATGAATTTACTGAAACTTAAAATAAAATAAGCAAATGCTATATTGTGTTGGTACTCTGATTTAAGCGACTCACCAGGCACCAAGTTACATGGTAATTCATAATTTTAGTTGCTTTCTTTCAATTGATTTAAATTTGAGTTACTGACATATCATTTTTAACAAAAGGCCATTCTATGTCTTTTATTCAAAAGAAGACTATTTTCTACTCAATGCTCTTTACACACACACACACACATATATATATCTTCGTCTCTATCAGTTCATTTTTTTTCTAACATCTTTCTCTTCTCTTTGACCTCAATAATATAACTTAGAACAGAGACAAATTACTATAACACGATCAAAATTTTATGAAGACCCAACAAGTTTCATTCATAGAGGAATTTAACTCCGCTTTTGAGATTTACGTCATATTAAATACACGGTCCAGATCTCATTCTACCAGATCAATTACCTGACTAGATCTCATTCTAGGAAATTGATTAGCAATTTCAAACAGCTGTCAAAAAGTGAAAAAAAAAATTATACTTAATTTCACAACTACATCTATCAATTAATTAGCAATTGCATTTGATGAATCGGTTTCTCAATTTTTTAAGTGTATGTTAAGCTACACAGAGAAATGTAACCCTACTAGTAGAAGAAGAAAAAAAAAGATGACAAATTTGAAATAAGGTAACACAAAATCTTAGAAGCAGAATTTATTATTATTTATTTTTGTAGGCTTGCACCATGTGAAGCCTTAGTTAGGTATTATAGCCCACGTTGCAGATAAGGTGCTTGATCTCAGAAGTCAGAAGAAAGTAAAATAGAATCTGTATTGCATAAGTCTTTAAATAATTTCTATATCCACTGATAAATTCATAGACAACTGATTTTCAAAAGCTAAAGTTGTATCCGATTAGTATTTTCTTCTAATTAATTAGAGGACCTTTTTCGAAAGGAGCAAACTTTCAACTTTTCTTATATCCCGATGAGAAGTGCCTACTGGCTTTTCATCAAAAAAAAAAACAAAAACAAAAAGATGCACGTCTCCCAGCTGTTTTTCTTCAGGAAGTTCATTAAAAAAAATTCTAAATATTTAACTTTTTATCAAATTTTGAAAAGTGCTTATTTTCTCATTAAAAAATAGTTTCTTTTCTCAATTTTATTTGATGATTAGAAAAACCCACTTTTAAACTTTTATTTATTCCAATTTTTCCGTCAATACAAATTTAGTAGTTAAACTTACGCATTAGCATTCAATATTTGATTGATTATAATGCAAACGAATAATGATCGTAGTTGGATAGTAGGGATGTGTTTGTTCCAAGAGAATGGTAAATTAGTTTTTTTTTTCGTCTTAAAATAAAATATTAATAATAAGCTCAAATAAAAGTTTCAAATTAGTTAAAGAAAAGAGAAAATGACAAAGATTATCTATTTTAGTAAGTATTTTAAATAGCCAGCTATAGTTTTTTAGGACCATAAACGCTAAGTTATAAGATAAAAGTGCGTTAACTCAGCTACGACTGCTATAGCTGTAATAGTTGACCGCTATTATCGCTATGCACGACACGCTATGCTACATGGGCATTTTTTTTGCAATTTATATGGGCTTTTGTATTTTTTTTTTTTCTAATTCTATATGGTCTTCTACGATATGAATGCAAAATCAAACTATGTACTTTTGTTTTTATTTGTAATTTATTATCTCATTCTATATCGAGAAATATTCAAATATTAATTTTTCCTTTTGATTACTCTTCATATAGTTTTCATTTGTAAAATTATTATCGTCCATTTCAATTGAAATCTGATTTTGATTATTATTATAATATATAAAATATTTAAATATATACACTTACTTTATTTATCTTATAAAATTAATTGCTATTTGTCTATTATAATATGTAATACTATGAAGTACGAACTATTAAATAATGTTACTATTTAGATTTTTTTTTTCTTATTTGCATAATTGATAAAAAAAATATAGACTTAGATTAATTGTCATTTAGTTGTTACCTCAATTCTCCAATATTAATTATGTTGATAATCAGTACAAATATAGAATATAAAAATTGAAAAGGAAAAAAAATGCTATATATGTTAGCTTTCGCTATAACTATGTTATTCACAATAGTTTTTTTTTGTCTCCCCGCTATGCCGTTATAATCGCTATTTACAATCTTGATTTTAATGGTAAAATAAACAACTATTAAGTTTTGACGGGGAAGTTGGAGATGTAGAAGTTTTTGATGGATATGATAACAATTGTCCTAATTAAAATTAGAATAATACAAATATTGAGTGTTTTGATGGAGATATATGTAATTTACAAAATTTGAATATACCAATAATTCTCTCTATCATTCATTTTACTATAAAAAAATAAAAATAGTTGGTCAGTACAATATATATATAGAGAGAGAGAGTAAGACTACGCTACTTCGTAAATTAATGGAGGTGTTTTAATTCGCGCTCATATTTCTAGATTCAAAGTTCAAAATAGCCGATACAAACCGTTAGATATTTAATTTATATTAAAATATGCATCTACAGATAATTTTTTTATGTCTTATAAATTTGTAGGACCCCAAAATCCAATATACTACAGATTTGTTTCAAGTATCAACACAAATTAAATTAAATAAATTTTATTCTAACTTCAAATAAATTTCAGAAAGAAAATATATTTTGAAGTTTATAATTCGAATTCAATGTATCAAATACATCATATGACTTTGCAGAAATCTACCAAAACTTTTTTCTATGGATATTTGCTTGTGTGAGTAGAACTATGTTGTACTTAAAAGTTCATCAAACTTCTTGATGAGCTTCAATTCAAAATTTATACGAAATGGCACCGAAAATTTTATTAATGTGCAAAAGAAATAGTATTATACACATATTTAAAAAAAAAAAATCGGAAATAACGAATCCGCCAAATCATTTAACGGATTGAATTGCTGAAATTTCAACGAAAAAGAGATTTCCGCTGAACAATTTATTTTTGTGAAAAGCCGTATCCAAATCATATCATGTCCATGTTTTTTGTTTCTTAAAACCGTGACTTGCAATGTTGTATCGATCCGGAACTCACAGAGCCACAAGGTACATCTATACTATCAAATATCAAAAATATATCACGGGTTGTTACTGTGTTATGGCTCTATATTTGAGTTTTTAAATCTTAACGGTCGATTCGAATCGTTCATCTTATTCTCCATATTAATATGTGTTTGGAGACCAAATTTTATATTTTTTGAAAAAATTTTTACTATTTTTTTAAATTTATTAAAAATCACTGTTTTTGAATGGTCCAGAATTTTCAGATCAAGTGATTTTCTAAATACCTAAAAAAATAATAATAATTTTTCAAAAAATGTAAAATTTGGGTTTCTAAATATATATTAATATGGAGAACAAGATGAACGATTCGGATCGATTGTTAAGATTTAAAAACTCAAATATAGAGCTATAGCACAGTAACAACCCGCAATATGCATAGTAACATAGACTTACTCAATATATAAACATATCATGTTATACGGATTTCTTTCCGAATTAGTGTGGCAAGACTAAGAATCATTGATTTGATTTCTAGTGAAACCATCTTTCTAATTCCTGATAAAATGTTCATATATTTCTAAACATAAAAAATCTGCAGACAGCTGGATCAAAAGATCTCCACCTAAAGGAAAAATATAATTATTTTGTTGGCATGTCGTTCTCAATTCTCAAATTATCCTTAACTAATCAGATCTCTTCTTTTGACCGGAAATCATTAGAGAGATTTCATTCAAAGATTCGGTACGAACGTGTCACTAAGAAAACAGAAGTTTAGAATTATAAAACACGGTCATAGAAATAAACTTCAAAACGTGGCAATAGTTCTATTTCCCAATAATTCCGAAAGTAATTCCGAAAGTACTGTCAAAAATACTGTTTATATGTGAAAAAAAAAATTCACTGTATATAAAAAAAATTTATTCGAATTAAAATTTTTTATCACATAAATAATAAAATTCAGTTTAAAATTTTTAATTTCTATATCTATTTTTATTCTCTGCTAACCTATACGTAGAATTCAATTCAATTTTCAATGAGTAGAGTTCAAATGCCTCTATTTTTTGTACCTCCATCCTGTATTCATTTTTAAAAATTTTAATAACTAAAAAATTAAATTTTAAAATTCAAAATAAAATCGTTGAATATGAACTATATCATTTTATCTATGCATATGTAAAAAAATTATAACATTTCAACTTTGTTTTAATTATAATCTTGAGATTGTAAAAATATTTTTAATGTATAAAAATATGAATAATTTCTAAACATTAATTTTTTAATTTATTAATTCATACAAAAACAAAATCAAAATGCAATAATTTTTTATAAAAACATAAAAAAAATAACATAAATTAGATCTCACAGTTTTATTTTGATATTTAAATTTTAAACTTTTGTTATTTAAATTTTTAAAAATAGAGCCACAAAAAATAAAATCATTTAAACCGTCCTCATTTTCAATTCCTATGTTCATTACTATTCCGTACTGACCTGCCGAGAAAAGTTGGCAATGAATCGGTATAAAGGTGTCACCACAGTAGACCCCCAAAATTCACCATAATTCCATGAAAAGATAATTTAACAATAACTAAAATTCTTTGATCTGTGGATTCGACGAATAACCCACCCATTCGATCACATACCAATTCAATTCAATTTTATAGATATGTACATTGCATGCTTTAGCATTGGATTACAGTTAAATATTTCCAAATTCTAACTTCGAAATGTTTCGAGGATCTCCCGGACTAATTTTACAAAAACCTCAAACTCGCTTCCCTCGAGTTAATAAAAATAATAAACTTAAAAAAAGAAAGAAAGGGGAGTATGGAGGTCTCAACTCTGAAGAGAAGCACTTACACCTTGCCAAACTCCCCTTTCAAAAGGTCAGATTAGCGCAATCATCCCTGCTTTTGATCCGAGGAACGCCTAAGTTTTTTTAGCTCCACTACAACTACACTGATGTTATCCTTGCTACCTCGTGACACCGCCACTTCAGCAAGCAGTGCAGCCGCATCAGCAGCCGTGGTGCCGGTAACTGAGCTGGGGAACTGCCTGGGAATGCGGCCCCGCAAGCAGTTCCTCACGAGTTTGCACGCAATTTCATTGGAGAGCACATCCCATAGGCCGTCACTAGCTAATATCAGGAATTCATCTCGGGCAGTTCGGTCAATGACCTTCACCTCTGGTTCGGGTGTTACGTAAGGCTTCAGGTAGTGATCACCTGTTTAGGAAAAGTAAAATATTTAGGTGTGGTAATTAGTGGAATTAATGAACACATCAAATCAAACTTTGCTTAGTAAAAGTTAAGTGAACCGCATTAACTAAACCATCTTCCATCATTCTAGACAACTATATGTGGGATGCAATAATGAAGAAATAAATGTTTCATGAATTTGTCTAGATACATTGTAATCCATACTGAGCTTCAAGTTCCAAATCTAGTTTGATGTTTTTCAAAAAAATTTCATTTGTTGGGCTAAAAACCATTAAAAAAAGATGAAACCAAGTTTGGCCATAATTTTCATTTTTCTTGGGACGAAGTAAGATTCCTTGTAAGCACTTAATTCAAAATATTTGTTTGGTCTAGGTTGCTTAACTACAATTGGAGGTATATGCAACGTAGATCAACAGCTTAACACGTACTTCAACTTTAATTATTATTCATAAAGACTTGAGGTTTAGGGTGTTTAATTAGGTTTAATTAGGTATAAAGATCAGGTTAGGTTAAGCTTATGATTAAGAATATTTAATACTCTAAATGAACTAACAATTCATCAACACACTATATCACAAAAATAAAAATTAAAGTACCAATGGAACGAGATGTGGCAAGAACACCCAAAACCCGGTATCCATTCCAGTTTATCACCTTTCCACCGGCCGCTTCGACTCTTGCCAGTTCATCCGGTCTGTCAGGCTACAAAGAACACACAAAATTAAATTAAAAAATTAACATGTATCAAGAAAAAACAGAATAGAATAAAACAGAACAAAAGAATAAATCCACATGTAATAAGATGATAACTATATAAAGTAAATGGAAGCATGTCTCTAGGGAACGTTTGGATAAAACAAGGAATAGAGCAAGAATATAGCTGATCTCAAGTTTGAGAATAGTAGCTAACTCATATAAGACAAACACAGAATAGTGGGTTAGTGTTATTCTTACTCCATCCAAACGCACCCTGGAACGAAGAAACAAAGTAGGAAACCATATAAAAGGAAATTAAACAAGATATTTACTGCTTAATGCAGAACTTAAATGCTTTGAAATATTTTGAAATTTGTAACAAATAGCACACAATTTAGGCACTAAACAGAAAAAACTAGTTTTAATGTTTTACTATTTTATTCAAAATATTACTACAAATTAAGGTATTCTGCATTTAGTTTCTCATTATGTGACCTTTTTTGCAAGGAGCAACCTTTTAAAACCACATCAAGCTTTGTTTTGTAATGTAAAAATAAAAGAAAAACAGTCTTCACTTGGAAAGAAAGAAGCAAAACAGAGAACACCTACATTGAATAACCTTCTGACACCAAAATTTATTTCCAAAAAAAAGTATACAGAAAAACTAAGGAAAACAAACATTCTTCCAATTCCATAAATTCTCTAACTGTTCACATATTAGGAGGAGAAGAGGAACAAGACAATCACCAGCTAAACTAAAATTTAACAAAACTATTTTTGAACTAATTGATTAGATCCTCACCTTGTGATCACACGAAAGAGTCACAGCCTTCCCAGCACGCGATAGCACTGCCCTCGAGTCGCCGCAATTTGCCACGATAATCCTACTAGGCTCCACCACTGCCACCACAGCAGTGGACCCCACTGTGCCATCCACCACGTGTCGAATCCCACTACTCAGCGCCACCTCTGCATCAACTCTTTGGAAGCTCTCTGTCAAGGCCTTCTCCCAGCTGAACTTCTCACTACCTCCCTGTTTTTGCTTCGCCACCTCCTCAGCCAAGACCAGATGCATGCGGTCCCGGCACGTGTGGGCCACGCTGGCCCCACCGTGCCCATCATAGACTCCATAGAAATCGTACCCGGCACCAGAAACCTCCCCAGAGAAGCCCAACACGATTGCCACTGCATCCTCCATCTCTCTCCTCCTACCTGTTGATAGTTCAAAATTTCAAAGGGCCGAGAACGACCACCAAAAGGAAAGTCATTTAAGCACGGAGAAATTTTAGACTTTTTTAGTTAAATAAAAATCATATCAGGACCAACCAAAGGTGTTGTGAAATTTTACTTAAACCGCAAAAGATAATATCTTTGAAGTTTAACTAGCAAGAATTGCGGTGTGTAGTTGCAATCGACTTTTACTTCAAATATTTTATGATTTTTATCCGCCTAGAATGTACCTATCACTGATACCGCGCCATGGTCACAGGTTCTCACTTTTACTGCCTTCTCTTGAGAAGAACAAGATGTAGGAGAAGAGCTGTTAGAAGAATCCTGATCAGAGCTTGAATCCGGACACCTTGTCCTCTTAGCGGATTCAAAATCCAACACGGCTCGGCCCACATCCGCCGATTTCACACGCATGAGATCGAGCGGCAGCCTCCGACAAGATACTAACATGGAAGTGTTCTCGTTCATTCCTACCCTTTTCAAAATTTCAAAAAAATTGGTGCGTTTTGTTGGTTTCGATGTAACTGGTAACCTCGCAGATCACAGTAAAACAAGCAAGAGAGGAGAGGAAATACAAACGGAAGGAGACGAGGCGCTATAAATAAAGAGGAGGCGCGAGAGAAGGTTAATGAGAGCCGTTGGATTAAGATGGCGTGTGGTCGATACGCGCCAGCGAAGGGGAAGATTGCAGGAGCTGTGGGGTCGACAGAGACGTACTCTATGATACTTTCTTGATGCACCGGTGCACCGAATAAATGTAATCGGTATGAGCATTAAAGAAGGATGGAGCTGTTTTCTTTGGAGACGGAAGTGCTCCAGGTGTAGAAACTTCTACCTTGTGAACAAGACGTGGAAGGAGTACGATAGAGACGTGGAGGGTTCAGATCGAGCCGTATTAACCACGTGGAATGTAAAAATTGAATCTTGGGGATCTTCGTTCGTTCTCGGGATATTTTCAAATTGGCATCCACCATTCCACCTTGCGCATAGAAATAAATTCCTACGTCTCATGTCGTGTCATATTCAGCCATAAACTCATATCATATCGCAACTGTTAAATATTTACGAATCATATTGTGTTTAAGATTATTTTACAAAAGATAATTACGGTATACCAAATTGCCAATCGACATGATATACAAGTCGGGCGCGTGATTGTATACCAATGTGACTAATCACAATTGATCACACTAGTTATATCTAAGCACATTTAACTTTTTTTTAATTTAATTTTTGTTTAAAAAATGTACAACAATGTGCAAAAATTGTACACAATTTACAAATCAAACATGGTCATATAATCATGTGTCGTGTCATGTTCTATCTTACATTATTTTGTGTTGTGACATTTTTTTATCGAAATATAATTACAGCACACTAATGAACACTGTACTGAATAGGAGAGTCACAACGCGTGATTAGCAGGCAAGCAAATTGAGTTGTGACGTGTATGATCATGTTGTGATATTTTACATTCCTACGTAGCGTGAAAAACTCAAGAAAAATTGAGTGAGGAGTGTTTTTTTCGTTAATTATTTTTAGCAAGATTTTGACCATAAGATAGTTTAATAGTTTTAAAAACGTAATTTGTTATTTTTGAAAAAAATCTCTACAACGAAGTCATATCAAACGATTTGAAAATTATAATATTTTATGTTTGATTGTTTTGAGAATATCAAATAATAAATAAATTATATGAAATAAGACCAATAGTAACTTTTATAGATCATTTTGTGTTCCTTGAAGATTATTTTTAAAATTATCGCGTTAATTATTATTTATGAATCTCAAAATTAATTATTTTTTCTTTGTTATGTTTTCTTATCTTTTCTCTACTTACCCAATTACACACTGCAAAATATTATCTTATCAAAAATAAATCTGCCCAAATCGCTCACATCTAACTCGATGTAACTCAAAATTTCGTAACATTTTACTATTAAATGTGGTATGTCGATTTAAATCTTAGACTTAAACCAAAACTACCTAAACATAAATTTGCCATACCAAATCCAACAATGAAGAACTCAATTCAGAACCCACAATTGACTTGACTTAATGTTGAGAAATTGAGTACCAGAGAGCAATCAAACAACATAGAAAAAAAAGAAAATTGAAAAGGAATCAAAATCAGAATACACAGATTTTACGTGAAAAACCCACTAGGGGAAGAAAACCCACGGCCGCTCACCAAACAAAATTCACTATTTCTCAAAGTCAGTTGCAACAAATTACAGAGAGATTTAATGCATATATAAAATACAAAATCCACTAAAAAGGCACAAAAACATACTAATTTGAACCGCACATCTTAATGGGCAACTTGACTAATCTGAATCGTCGATTAAAGAATTTTCATGCAATTGACTTGTCTGAAAATAAAATTGTCTTCGTAACCTCAGACACCGTTCGCAGGGGGCTATCACCCCCCGCATACTTCTAGAATCAGACCCACATACATAACACTTAACACGTCTTATGGTCCAACACTATGATCAAATATACAATTTTAAAAAAAAATGCACAAAGTAGATTCATAATTAAATCGTGACTGGCCCGGGATTGTATATATGACCAACCTATTTTGAATTTAAACATGACAGTAACGGACTAAAAACAACCAAAAACGAAAATGATTCAAACAAGAAATTAATTCAAACTGAAAATGACCTCACGTGGATTAATCGACCAATAAACGTGGTCAAACTTGCGCCCAATTGACCGCAAGCAATGTCACTTTGCAACTTTACTGATAAAGTAGCAACATTGGTTTATTGGAATAATTTTCAATAAATCAGATAACTGAGGGTTTTAAAATAAATAGAATTTTATAAATTAAAACTTTAAAGTCATATCAAGGAAATTAAATATTTAAAGAAACAAAATCCTCTGCCCCCGGGGGCAGAAAATTCCTGCTCCCAGAGTCTCTGTCGGGTGGGACCGATTACTGTTTAGGGTTTAACTTTTTGTTACTGTTTTTAAATGGGTCCCACTCGCAGAGACTCTGGGGGCAGGAATTTCCTGCCCCCCGGGGGGCAGAGGATTCGGTCTCATATTTAAATAAGATTTTAAAAAATTCAAGACAATTTTGGAATATATTTTGATAAAAAAGAGGGATCGTGTCGATTAGTTCTAAGGATAAATTCGCATCATCTCGTGCAAATTTAATAGTTTATCTCTAATTCCAAATATATATCTTCAATTTCTCTTTGATAGTTAGAATTTTAATCAGATATAGGTAAAAAAAATTATTAACACGACTAGCAAGTTGGAAATTGCTGTGAATTAAATAATTCAATTTATAGATTGTTCAGAAAGTATATAATTTTTTTCTCCAGAAATAGACAACAACCGAGTTATATATAAACATATAATCGATTTTCAAAATTCACTACCAACTCTGATTCAATGTGGCTTTGCTACAAACAATCACATATTGAAAAAACGGCAATTTTCAAAAATGCTTAATAAATAATAAAAAAATTCCAAAAAATGTAAAATTTGGTCTCCAAGCACATTTCAATATGGATTAAACATCTAACAGTTCGTATCACTCGTTTGGACTTTCAAAATAAAAATACGACATGAATTAGAAACGCGTTTACTTCGTAACTCACCGTAACCCATCTCTCTCTCTGTATATATATATATATATTATCTTTTAATTCCGCGCTCTCATGTCGAGTAACAGAGAGAAAATGCATAAAAAGGTGGCACGCATAACCTATGTAGCATTCATGCAAATCAATGGTTTAATTAATTAATTAATTAATCCAATGAGAAAAAAAAGTCCGAATTCCAAGACTCATAAATCTTATAATTAGTGCTACTAAGCTCAAATTGACCAGTCAAATATTTTTACTAACTCTGAGTTGTCGAAAATAAAAATTAAACTTGACCATAAAAGTTTGAAACTTAATTGCGACAATTATATTGCTAACCTTTTCTAAGATGAGAGACTAATTATAAATGAGATCATTTTTTTTTGTTTTAGAGGCTTTTCACTGTTTCGGAGGGAATTTGCAAATCGCTCTGTTATCCCAATTTCTGGATCTAACATTCTTCTGAGATTTATAAACTTAAAAATAAAAGTTTGCAAAGAACAATTGCATAGAAACAAGAAACATTATTATGAATATGGTTTCTGGGCCCAATTTTTAGCATGCTCCAAACATTCCCCCATGCTCTGTTTTCTTCTTTTATTTTTCCTTTTATTTCTGTTTTCTTCTTCAGATCGTGTATAGATGGGACCTCATCATTTTTATTAATTTATATTCGATGAAAATATGAATAATTGTGAGAAAATTGCAGAAACAGAAATTGAATTTGACAGTTCTAATAAATGCGCAACTGACTTGCAAGTAAATCTGCACTGGCAATAAAACGGATAAAAATATTAACAGTACTGATTTCATTTCATACAACACACGCATCATATGTTTTGTATTTTTATTTTATTGCTCCTGCTTTGCATGTAACTAAATTAGCGCTGTCATATTTTTCTTATTATTGATGATGTGAGACTGGTAGGAGGAGATGATTGTCCTTCATTATATTTTAATTGTACTTTTGTTGATTGAATGATAATCTGAGTGAAACTTTTTTTCTCATTTGTTTTTTTTTTGTACTATTTATTTGTTTAATAATGTTTGTAAATTGATAATTGTCAAACTGACATAAAAATAAAGAAAATATGTATAATGATGAAACCATCCCGAATCAGACTCGGATTTGGATTCGGATTCATACTCACTTTGAGAAGCATGAAACTACTATTAAAGAGAAACATTTTGAGAATTGATCATTTATCTTTTCTAGAAGTATTGATAGTATTTTTATCTTCTACGTTTACATTTTTTATGTTTATTTATTTCTATGTCTATCATTTAATTATGAATCCGAATGATAGAACAGGGCAAAATCTAATGCAAATGGTGACATATCTTATTTTATTGTTTAACCGAGTCCGGTCCGCCAATAGTTACGATTGAAAGATGAAATTTCAGATTTAATCTCAACCTTCCAATCACATGATGTCTTCTTTTGATTAAGTGCATTTGAATAATGTTTAGAAGTCTAAATTTAACTAAAAATATACTCGCCACATATACCGCCACACAATGCATTACAATTAAAATTAAATAAACCTTGAAATTGAGCAATATAAGTTGTTTCCTTATTTCTCCCTCTCCAATTTAGCTATATAATTATGTTTCTTTATCTCTTTCCTTATTTAATTCCTTATTGCTCTTCTATGTTTCTATAACTATTACTGTGAAAATTTTAGAAATATTATCAATTTTGTTTCTATGCAGGAAATGAAGAATGTAATGAAAACAAAATTAGAAAGATTACCAAAAATCATTGGTATTTAAAATACCAATGTATTTTTAATTTCAGGTTTTTTTCGTTCAGTTTGCTTACGACATGGGTATTATATCTAATCAGTTGTACTTGTATCAGGTATTTTATTTTGTCCAAATTAATTTAAAATTAGAAAGCTATTATTTGAAATCAATTGTACTTAAAATACAAAATCATCACATTATCGAATTATTATAGGGGATCACAAATCAAAATAATTAAAAATATAAAATCACATAATCCTACTCCAAGATCATGTCTCTCAATTTTTAAATAATTATTAATTTTAT
The DNA here is from genome assembly GCA_033356055.1 of Carex pumila. Taxonomy (NCBI): domain Eukaryota; kingdom Viridiplantae; phylum Streptophyta; class Magnoliopsida; order Poales; family Cyperaceae; genus Carex; species Carex pumila. Next base: position 134,473 of record JARJHM010000767.1, on the reverse strand, counting down.
TTTCATAATTTTTCTCTCTTACTGTATGTCCTGTTGCAACACACATGCACGATACTAGTATTTTGTAAAAGACATATGAAAAGATATTAATGTTGGATTAATTGAATAATCTTTCAACAAAAATTATATAAGAAAGATCCTCCCAGATCTTTTTCAGAAACTTTAATAAAATTCAAAATTTCCAAATCTAATTTAAAATTATCCTGAAAAAGAAATTCTAAATTCGAAAAATTATTTTGCAAATTTAGGACCTAGATCTGAAAAGTTATTTTCTGATTTGGACACTTTAAAAAAAAAAATTACAATCAAGGCGTAGATTTCAAAATTTCAAAAAAAATTAGACAATAATAAAAATTTCATAGATCTTTTTGGATTTCCGCTGCTTTTCCGGTATTGATATGTCTACTTTTTTAATTTACAGAATGATCAATCTGTGGACAATAGTTCCATTGATATATGTTTCTATGAGATGCTACAGTTATGTAATGTCACAAAAGTACTTTTTGATTGACAGCGCGACAAAAACATCTTACACTTGTCAGTTTTGACTTAGTGCCTGATATAGTGATATATATTCTCCTGCTGTATAATCTCTAGATACGAAATATACAAAAAAAAAAAAATCTGGATACAGCGTAAGCACATTTTAAATTTAAATATCCTCTTTGACTTATAGTATGTAATGTACTAAATTTTTTTATGTAAAAAAATGCAGGAAATAATGAGTTAGACTAATATCATATTAGTGTTATATAAAACTAAATAACACTATATCTTAAATCTTTAGATCTGCTTTAAGATTCATAATATATGTTTTTACTGTTCAAGCACTTCATTTTATACGAATCTTAAAGCAGATCTAAGAGTTTAAAATGTGGTGTTATTTAGTTTTATATAACACTAGTGTCATATTAGTCCAACTCGAAAATAATTTATGGTAAAAGACTAAAAGTACAAGCTTGGGTCAAAAGTTATACCAACGACAACTAATTTAATCAAGTCAACATATAATTTTTTGTTTGTTTTCGGTTTGCACTCTTATTTAGGTCAAAGGTGTTTCAAGCAAAAAAAAAAAAAACAACAAAGAAAGAATTGACTTAAAACAAAATTATTCTCAATGCACACTTATCTATGAGAATCAAATTTGCGAAGTTTCAATAGTTAAGTTTAATCGAATATTATTCATTTGCTGCGAAGTTTTAAGGCTCTGTTTTGTGCTGGTTTATGAGAAACTATTGAGAAGAAAAATGTCTCTATTTTGTTTTAGTTTCAAATAACTAACATCTCACGCAATAATACTCCCATTGGACTAAAATTGTATCCACATGTATTCCTATCGTTGGAAAAGGAATGTCAAAAAAAATTAATATTACATGTTTTAGATGAAGATGTCACTTTTATGATGTGTCAAGTAGAACTAGTGTAATCTTAAGTTCACTAAGTTTTTTTGACAAGCTTAGTATCAAAATTTGTTGAATTGGATTCAAACGATAAATCTAAAACATTAAAAGAGATTTACTTCACCATTGATATACTGACATACAATTTTTTTATTTTTTTATTAAATTAATATAAAATCAAACAATAAAAAAAATTATAAGTTAATTTTAATGCGTTCCTTTTTCATCATTTTTATACCACTCGACTTATAAAGTACATCGAATTAAAAGATTTGAATTCGTTATTTAAAACCAACCCAGGAGATTATAGAACTAAGCTCACCAAGATAAATAGCGAGATTAAAAAAATCCTAATTCTACTCGATGTATAACAATTAAGTAGTATTCTAGAGTAGAACTAGGGTGCTCTTAAGCTCACCAAAGTTTTGGTGGACTTAACTCTAAAACTCATCAAATTGATTTCAAATAACGAATCCGAACCGTTGAAACCCGCCTACCTTACGTGTGATGCATTTACATGTGAAATTTTTAAATATTCGAATTAATTTAGTATAAAGTCAAGCGGTCAAAATTAGAAGGTTAATAAATTAATTTTAGTGCATTCATTTTTTGAACGTTTTTTGACCGCTTGACTTTATACTAAATTAATTCGAATGTTTAAAAATTTCACATGTAGATGTATCACACGTAAAGTAGGCGGGTTTCAACGGTTCGGATTCATTATTTGAAATCGATTTGATGAGTTTTAGAGTTAAGCTCACACAACATTAACCATAATATATTTTTACAAAACATATATATTAGAATTATCAATTAATCAATTATAAAAATAAGTAATTAATTAAAGAGGGTTCAAATCCCTCTATTTATTTTTAATAAGATAATTTTCTTGAGGAGGGTTCAAATGCCTTCATTTTTTTGCCTCCATCATGCCTCCATTTTTAAAAACTTTAATAACTCAAAATTTTAATCTTAAAATTCAAAATAAAACCGTTGGATATGAACTATATCATTTTATCTATGCACATGTAAAAAATTATGACATTTTAACTTTGTTTTAATTGTCATCTTGAGTTTGTAAAAATGTATACAAATGTGGATAATTTATAGACGTTGATTTTTCAACTTATTAATTCATATAAAAGCAAAATAAAAAATGTGATAATTTTTTATGAGCACGTAGAGAAAATAATGATATCTCCATATTATATCTAGTTTACAGCCCTAATTCGCACTAAAACCTGTGTTTTAAAGCCTATAAATGTGGACTTTATACTTGTATTTCGATGAAATGTAGTACTGCTATGTTTTGTTTGGTATTTTGCAGGAAAAAGGGCGAAAAACTGGTTCTGACTACTTTTCATACAGCCCGTATGACATACCCTACGGGCCGTACAGGATCTGCCCCACCACACAGAAGGTTCCATAGCAGAGGCATCAAGTCTCCAAGACAAAACACAGGCATACGGCCCGTATGGGGTCCCCTACGGGCCGTACGGCGCTAAATTGGCAAATCCAGCTGGAATCTGAAATCAGCTGAAATCAAGGAGGCTGAAAAGGAAGCCTTTGCAGACGCGATCTGGGGCATTAAATGAGAGATTTCCACACCAAAAAAAGGGGGGATTCACCACTGGGACGGAGGACAAGCTTTCTTGGAGCAAAAGACAAGAGGAAAAGGAGGAGGAGAGGTGAAAAACGCGAGTTTGCAACGGATCTTCAGATTTTCCACTGTTTTGTCATGAACTCTTCTATTTTCTGTTATTTGTGTTATCTTATGAACATGAGTAGCTAATTTACTTTGTTTCTAGGGCTAGGATGTAGTTTCTAGTTTGGTTTTGTTGCATGCTACTTGGATTTTTGTGATGAATGCTTTGTTTTTACTTTGTTGAGTAGTATTTCGATTGCTTTATTTGTGCTTGCTTGAATTGATTAGTCATCCCTCTAGATGAATGCGCACATCTATGTGTTAGGAGCCAAGTCTATGACATTTAATCCAACCGAATAAAGTATATGAAGTAGGGTGAAACCAAGGAGTAACCGAAAGGCGAAACTTTCCTTGAGGCGAAAGTCCTTGGATACTTTTAGTAAACCAACAAGTAACTTAGATAAATTAGGCCAAAATGCGAAAGTTGAGGTTTAACGCATCTAAGAGGGAAGTATTTGAGTCCGGTAATCGGGTGCTAGGCCAAAATGCGAAAGTTGAGGTTAGGTATCTAGATCTGGTCGATAGAAACCCTAAACATTAGTATCAGCACAGAAAACAGTAGCTGCAACATTAACTCGGGGTTCCCATACGGGCCGTACGGGAAACCCTACGGGCCGTATGCCTCGGGACTGAACAGAAATGAAATCTGAACCCTGGAAACGCCTTTTTATCAATTTTAAACAACTTTAATTCTCTTTTATTGCTTTTAAATTTGTTATAAATCAGTAGAATTATTATAACCAAACCAAATCAATCTCTCTCACTTCTAGAATCTCAAGTAATTTTAGGATAAGTCCGGTTGTTTCCTTCCACTCCCTTGGATCGATACCTTAACATACTCATCGACAGGATAGTTCACTTGCTATCCGATTTGACAGAGTGTAACAAAGGTTTAAAAGGTATAGCTTGCTATACTGAAACTTTGAAGCATATAATCTGTGTGGAACAAGTTTTTGGCGCCGTTGCCGGGGAGATCGGTAACGGAAATTCTGGACTTTTTTTTTCTTATTTTTGCTTAATTCTAGATTTTAAATTAAAATTTTTCTTTTTCCTTCTTTGCAGGAACATACTGGAAAAGTTACAGCCCAAGAACCACTACCAGCTCAGAAGCAAGGGGCAAACTTCCAGCACATTCGTTCCAGCACCAACTCATCTGTCACCTCTCCGTACGGCCCGTACGAAATCCATACGGCCCGTACAAGCCGACAACAGAGGACAGATAGATCCAGAACAAAGCGCAATGAATAACGGCGGAGTTGATCCCCCTATCATTGATCCACCCATCATTGATCCACCAGTAGAGGATCAATTCTCTGATGATGATGGAGCAGATTATGCGCCAAGGACATTGCGAGAGTTCAATGTCCCAAGAGCAGGAGATGTTAGAGGAGCAATCCGACTTCCAAGGGTTGTCGGCAACCAACCCAACTTCAATCCGGGTGTTGTCAACATCGTCCAGCAGAACACATTTCATGGCATGGATCACGAGGATCCGCATGCCCATGTTCAAACTTTTCTTGAGTGTTGTGCCACAATTAAAATTAATGGCGCAACAGCTGATTACATTAGGCTTGCTTTATTTCCTTTCACTCTTAGGGATAAAGCCAAGAAATGGTTAGGGTCATTACCTAGGGATTCGATTACCACTTGGAGGGAATTGTCCAAACTGTTTTTGACCAGATTTTTCCCCCATAAAAGAACTGCCAATGTTAGGACCCAACTGACCAGTTTCAGACAAAGGCCTGATGAACCACTGAATGAGGCCTGGGAAAGGTTTAGGGAATTGCAATACTCTTGTCCACATCATGGTATTCCCGAATGGTTACTTGTTCAATCTTTTTATGCCGGTTTAACTGATACCACTCGTACTTCTGTTGATGCAGTTGCAGGTGGAGCTCTCATGGATCGAGAGGCTACCGAGGCAATGAACTTAATCGACAATATGGCAACCAACCAACAATGGTCTGGCAGAGGGAGCACCCGAGTGACTGGAGGAGGCCGACTAGAGGTCGATCAGATCACTGCTCTCACCGCCAAGATGGATGCCATGCAGAGGGCTTTTGACAAGATGAGTGTCAAAGCGATTGGTAATCAGAAACCACAACCGTGTGTCATGTGTGGAGACGAGGCGCACGAGTACGAGAATTGCCCGCTTGCGCAAACAGATGAAGAGCCCGAGCAAGTAAATTCTCTCAACAATGAGCCATCTTACTTTCCAAAACCTCCTTTCAGCCGAACCTATTCCAAGGACCCAATTGAACAACAGAATTGGAGGTGGAGGCAAAACAATCCCACACAATTCAACAACAACCCTTCTAGTAACAACAACAACCGCAACTTCTACAACAATGCTGCATTCAATAACTCGAACAACCGCGCACCATACTCTGGACCATCTAAGCCCTATGCTACCCCTGCAGTGGAAAATTTTATGCATGAGCAAGGGAAGATGAATCAAATGCTCTTCGAGCAGATGCAAGCAATCAGTGCTCAATTGGCTAATTTGGCCGCCCAAAGCAAACCTCAAAATGGGAGCCAAACCGCACCACCACAACCTGGAATGCTACCAGGCCAACCAGAGAACCCTAGGGAGGAGGCCATGGCGGTGACACTGCGAAGTGGGACACAGTACCAAGGACCAGCCATGCCTGTCGAAAGAGAAACCGACCATACGGTCCGTACCGCCCCCCCCTGTGATTTCAGAGCAGTCAGAGCCTGATCCGATTGAGGTTGTGAATGAAGAGACAGACCATACGGTCCGTACTAATCCCGTACGGCCCGTACAGAATGAAGCTGACCGACAGAAAAAGAAGGTGACCGAGAAACCACCGCCCTACCGACCACCAGTTCCATTCCCACAAAGACTAGCTGAAACCCGACTCAATGAACAGTTCTACAAGTTTATTGAAGTTATGAAGCAACTGCACATTACAATCCCGTTCACCGAGGCATTGACCCAAATGCCGACCTATGCTAAGTTTATCAAGGATATCCTATCCAACAAACGAAGCTTGGGGGGGCATGAGACGGTCAAATTGACTGAGCAATGCAGTGCTATCTTGAGAAGTGAGCTTCCACCAAAATTGGAAGATCCGGGTAAGTTCTCTATCCCATGCACGATTGGCAAGGCCACTATCCGTCGAGCTTTGTGTGATTTAGGGGCTAGTGTGAGTCTCATGCCGCGAACTATATTCGAACGATTGGGTGTGGGAGAGCTTAAACCCACACGAATGACCTTACAACTTGCGGACTCTTCGGTGAGATTACCACTTGGCATAGTGGAAGATGTACCGGTTCAAGTCGGTAAGTTCTATGTACCCGGTGATTTTGTTGTGATGGAAATGGAGGAAGACAAGGAGGTCCCTATCATCCTAGGGAGACCATTTTTGAGAACCGCTGGGGCATTGATTGATGTAAAAAATGGGACTCTAACCTTGAACATTGGAGATGAGAAAGTTCATTTTCAAATCGATCGAGCAATGAAGTATCCCGCTCAACCCGAATCGTGTTATATGGTCGACGTAATTGATGAATTGGTTGAAGAAAATTTTCTGGAGCAAGTGAACAACTCGCTAAGGTATCATTTCGAATTTTTATCTGACTTGCAGAATGAAACAAACGAGACTGAGACGATTTGCACGGCAGACATAGCACCTGTCTGTCTGGAAAAATCGCCATACGGGCCGTACCAAAATCATACGGACCGTACTCAAGAGGAAATTCAAACAGAGAAGCTGGAGATTGAGAAGGAACCAAAAGCTCCGGCTGGAGCTGAGCCATACGGGCCGTACCCAGACCATACGGACCGTACAACCAGCCAGACAGAGCAGACCACTCCTGAATTAAAACCTCTTCCAGCCACCCTCAGGTATGAATTCCTTGACTTAGAAAAGAAATGCCCTGTTATTGTAAATGCAGGATTAACCCCTGACCAAACCGCCAAGCTCATGGAGAAGTTGAGGACTCACAAAGGCGCAATTGGATATTCTATCAAGGACTTGAAGGGGATTGATCCAACCATTTGCACACATAGGATCTTGCTAGAGGATGACCACAAGCCTTCAGTTGAACACCAAAGACGGCTCAACCCTAATCTGAAAGAGGTAGTAAAGAAAGAAATTTTAAAACTTTATGAAGCAGGTATTATCTACCCGATTTCTGACAGCAAATGGGTGAGCCCCGTCCATGTGGTTCCCAAGAAAGGGGGAGCAACGGTTGTGAAAAATGAGAAAGATGAGATGATTCAAACTCGCATTGCAACCGGTTGGAGGATGTGCATCGACTACCGGAAGCTCAACGCGGCCACACGCAAGGATCACTTTCCCTTGCCATTCGTTGATCAGCTCCTTGAAAGGCTTGCTAGTCACTCATATTTCTGTTATCTTGATGGTTATTCAGGTTTCTTTCAGATTCCCATTCACCCGCAAGACCAAGAGAAGACCACATTCACATGTCCATACGGTACCTACGCATACCGTAGAATGCCCTTTGGTCTTTGCAATGCACCTGCTACTTTTCAAAGAGCCATGATGGCTATCTTTTCTAATTTTATTGAGAAAGAAGTTGAAATTTTTATGGATGATTTTTCTGTATATGGTACTTGTTTCGATTCTTGTTTGGCTAATTTGTGTAAGATTTTGCAGAGATGTGAAGAGGTGAATTTAATACTCAATTGGGAAAAATGTCATTTCATGGTCCAAGAAGGGGTTGTCTTGGGACATGTTGTCACCTCTAAGGGGATTGAGGTTGACAAAGCAAAAATTGAGGTGATCGAGAAACTCGAAATCCCAACGAATGTCAAGGGGGTTCGAAGTTTTCTTGGACATGCAAGTTTCTATCGCCGTTTCATAAAGGACTTCTCAAAAATTGCGAAACCATTGACCAATTTACTCATTAAAGATTCTGATTTTGTTTTCACTGATGATTGTGTCAAGTCTTTTTGCAGTTTAAAAGAAGCCCTTATTTCCGCACCTATCTTACAGCCACCCGACTGGTCTCTACCATTTGAGTTGATGTGCGATGCAAGCGACTATGCAGTTGGAGCAGTTCTTGGGCAGCGGAAGGAGAAGAAACCGAATGCTATCTATTATGCTAGCAAGGTGCTAGATCCGGCCCAAATGAACTATACCACAACCGAGAAGGAGCTTCTCGCCATTGTTTTCGCTCTTGACAAATTTAGATCATACTTGGTGGGCTCGAAGATAGTGGTCTACACGGATCATGCCGCACTAAGGTACCTTTTGAGTAAAAAAGATGCAAAACCAAGACTGATTAGATGGATTCTTCTTTTGCAGGAGTTTGATCTTGAGATAAGGGATAAAAAAGGAGTCGAAAACTCTGTGGCGGATCATCTGTCCCGGCTCCGTTGGGAAGAGGACACCACAATTAAACTTCCAATCAATGACTCATTCCCTGATGAACAGCTCCTTGCAATCAGTTCTGACTTGGGAGAAGTTCATACGGGCTGTACAGAAGTTCATACGGTCTGCATGATACAGCATACGGCCAGTACACATATCCATACGGACCGTACCCAGACCAACCAGAGCAAACAGCAAGTTCCCTGGTATGCCGACATCGCGAATTACCTGGTCTCTGGAGTGTTGCCTAGCACAATGTCTCGCCAACAGAAGAAGAAACTCAAGTCTGATGCCAAGTACTACTTTTGGGATGAGCCCTACCTCTTCAAGATAGGAATTGATGGCATATACCGTCGCTGTGTTCCACACGAGGAAACAGGTTCTATTCTTGCACATTGCCACTCATCCGCCTATGGAGGTCACTCTTCATACTCCAAGACCACTGCTAAGGTATTACAATCTGGTTTCTTTTGGCCTTCTCTTTTCAAAGATGGTCCGGCCCATTTCAGGTGAAGAAAGTGTATCCTTTTGGAGCAGTTGATATCTGGAGCACGGAAAGTGGGACTTTTAAGGTAAATGGTCAGCGCCTCAAGCACTACGTGGCTGATCACTTAATGAATGAGCGGAGTGTTCAGTTTCTTTCTGACCCCGCTCCTATCGAAGTCTAATTTGCAAGGTGGTCTAGCTAAGGACCTAAAACAAGCGCTTCTTGGGAGGCAACCCAAGCACTTTTTAATTTTATTATGTTTAGTCATTTCTTATATTTTTGCTTTAAACATTGCATGTTTTAATTTCATTTTAGTTTAAATTTGATTCTGTAATTTTTAGTTAATTTTCGATTCAGATTAGATAGGAGGACAATCAACTCTGGGGGCTCCTACGGCCTGTAATCACTACCCTACGGCCCGTAAGGCATTCGTCCAGCGCAAGACCTGAAGGGACGCACCCCTCTCTCTTCGCGTCTCTCTCTCTTCGCGACCCCTCGTTTAACCCCCCCCCTACCTTTTTATACCCCACCCCGACAGCTACCCGACAAACCCTGACCCACCCAACCCCACCTTGTCTTCTTCCTCCCTACGGCCCGCACGATACGCCGTACCATCAAACCCTAGCCGCCGCCACCATTTCCTCCGCTCTCCTCCACTCACCACCGCCACTAGCCGCCCCGATCTCCGCCTCTGCACGAAGGAAGCACACCATTTTTCCCGCTGATCCGCCGCCACCGTCGCTTTTTCTCTCTTCCCCGACGAACCACCTCCATCGCCGGCCGCCTCTCCTTCTTCGTCTCCAAGGTAAGCATCCTTACCTTTTTCCTTTTCCTTTTTACTCATTTTTTCTATTTTTCTTTCGTTTTTCCCTTGTTTTCTGTGATTTGACGGCCAACACCACCCACCCCGCCGCAAACCCCACTCTCTCAGCGAAAACAATACCCCTACGGCCTGTACTACCCTCTGCAGAAACCAACCTAGACTACCCACCAGCCTACAGCCCGTACCCAACACCCTACGGCCCGTAGACCTAAAACCTGACAGAAATGTCTTCTGAACATCGCCGAAAGAATCGCCACGATCGCTCACCACCCCAACCACACCATCCTATCCCTGAGCCTTATGACTCTGGAGATGACCAAACCTACTCTGGTGAATACACCGACCGATCCGACCGCTTCGCGGTAAGGTACTTTGAGATGCCCACTCGTCGGATGTACGAAAACTTCATTAACCTCCAGAAGAAGACCTTCCAGAACACTGCCATGATTCACCTTGACACACTCCACAGTTTCGGGGTGGAGGATGATTTCGTCCTTCTCACTGCCAGGGTCGGGTTTGGCACAGAATTCTGGAGCATTCGCCAACAAGCTTACGAAATCGACACCAAAGAGTTCCTCTCCTCTTTAGAGCTCAAACGGGACAATCAGGATGTCCCCTTCATCAAATTCAGGTTGTGCAACAGGACACACCGCGTCTACTTCTCCTCTCTCCGCGAGTGGTTCGGTTTCAACCTAAACCCCACTTCCGACACTATCAGTTTCCGTGAGGGCTGGGACCGGGATACCTTCTGGACCATGATCACTGGCTGCCCTCGCTCAGCGAGCTCTGAGTACCGCGCCCGCTTCATTCCTCACCCGACTCTCCGTATTCTCCAGCGTGCCCTCGCTTCCACCATCTTCGCGCGCGGTGAGACTCTCAACCGCGCCAATACCATTGATCTTATGCTGATGGATACTATGCTCCGTCCCGATCCCGAGTATCCCGACTTGGCCCTTCTCATGGTAAACCACTGGATCCAGCAGCGTGACAACAAGAAGAGTGGTGGCAAGATTAAAATTGGATCCTACGTTGAGCTCATTAAGCAAAAGATTGGATTGGGAGCGATACCGGGTAGAGAGCCATGCAAAGGTCCCACCATTATGGATGCTGACAGCTACCGCCAGGGCCTTTTCCTCTCTATCTCCCGTGGCCCGGCGGGACACCAGGACTTCTATGATTGGCACTTTGAGAATGGTGCTTCCCGCAGATTACCGTTTGGTCCCTCCATCCTACCACATGACACATCCACCTGGTTGATCACAGTCCCTCCACCACCGGCTTCTGACATACCCAGCTCTTCCACACAGACACCTCCGTCACAGTCTGCACGCCCCCATCTAGCAGACCCATCTCTTCGGGATCTCTACTCCCTCATGACGGATATCAGGGACACTCAGGTGGAGCAGGGCCGTCACATCAGGGCCATCCAGGAGGACACAGCCCTTCATAGTGAGCGCTTGGATGAGCTTAGTGGCCACATGTTTGACTATGCTCAGCGCCTTGGTGACATCGAGGACCAGTTTCGCGACTGGCGCTTCGACCCCTCCTATGACTACTGATCAGGTTTGTTTTCCCTACCCCAGCTTTTATCTTTCTACCTTAGTTTATTTACTTGCATGTCTTGAAGCATTGAGGTCAATGCTCAGACTAAGCTTGGGGGGGTGATTAGTTGTTTTGTTTAGTTGCATGTAGTTTTGTTCTTTTTGTTTTTATGTTTGCATGTTTTGAGGATTAATTTGTAAGAATTGCGTGAATTAGGGACCAAATTGAGGAATTTTGGTTGTGGAATGGTTGAATTTGTGAAATTGGAAATAACCACTCATTTGATTGAAAGAACTGTATATGATAGTTTGTTTTGGGACTTTGTAGAATTGAGAATTGAATTGTACCAAGAAAGCATTTGAAACCGAACTGTGCCTTGTAAAATGGAGAAATGGGATTTGAAAACAATAGAAAAGTTGGGATATCCATTGATATGAGAGAATACCATTGGTTATGTGTATTCATGACATGTGCAAACAAATAAATATATATAAAAAAAAAAAAAAAAAAAAAAAGATGGAGAAAATAAGAGTACTGGCAATAAGTCCATTAGGGCGCCTTTGAGCTCGTCTCCCAAAAACAAAAATAATGAAAATCTTTGCACATATCAACACATGTAGTCCGCGACTTTCTGACCTAAGTTTGATCCAAGCTTGGGGGAGCATCAAAGAAAAACAAATCACCACAAATGAGGGCATAAACTTGGTAGAAAAATGAACTATTGATGCGTTTGATTACTTGGTTCTTACAAATAGCAATACATTCTTGAATATGGGGTTTGATTGATTGAATTGTGGGGTGAATTAAAATTAACCAAAGGAAACCAAATCACTATCCAAAATGACTCTAATAGGTTTCTAACGAACGCGAGACTATGCAAATTTTCCTCTTAGTAGATTAACTTGCATTTAGATAAGTCCAACGACCTAACCACACCTAAGTTAGAATTTTTGCTTGAGGACAAACAAAGTTCAAGCTTGGGGGATTTGATATCTCCATATTATATCTAGTTTACAGCCCTAATTCGCACTAAAACCTGTGTTTTAAAGCCTATAAATGTGGACTTTATACTTGTATTTCGATGAAATGTAGTACTGCTATGTTTTGTTTGGTATTTTGCAGGAAAAAGGGCGAAAAACTGGTTCTGACTACTTTTCATACAGCCCGTATGACATACCCTACGGGCCGTACAGGATCTGCCCCACCACACAGAAGGTTCCATAGCAGAGGCATCAAGTCTCCAAGACAAAACACAGGCATACGGCCCGTATGGGGTCCCCTACGGGCCGTACGGCGCTAAATTGGCAAATCCAGCTGGAATCTGAAATCAGCTGAAATCAAGGAGGCCGAAAAGGAAGCCTTTGCAGACGCGATCTGGGGCATTAAATGAGAGATTTCCACACCAAAAAAAGGGGGGATTCACCACTGGGACGGAGGACAAGCTTTCTTGGAGCAAAAGACAAGAGGAAAAGGAGGAGGAGAGGTGAAAAACGCGAGTTTGCAACGGATCTTCAGATTTTCCACTGTTTTGTCATGAACTCTTCTATTTTCTGTTATTTGTGTTATCTTATGAACATGAGTAGCTAATTTACTTTGTTTCTAGGGCTAGGATGTAGTTTCTAGTTTGGTTTTGTTGCATGCTACTTGGATTTTTGTGATGAATGCTTTGTTTTTACTTTGTTGAGTAGTATTTCGATTGCTTTATTTGTGCTTGCTTGAATTGATTAGTCATCCCTCTAGATGAATGCGCACATCTATGTGTTAGGAGCCAAGTCTATGACATTTAATCCAACCGAATAAAGTATATGAAGTAGGGTGAAACCAAGGAGTAACCGAAAGGCGAAACTTTCCTTGAGGCGAAAGTCCTTGGATACTTTTAGTAAACCAACAAGTAACTTAGATAAATTAGGCCAAAATGCGAAAGTTGAGGTTTAACGCATCTAAGAGGGAAGTATTTGAGTCCGGTAATCGGGTGCTAGGCCAAAATGCGAAAGTTGAGGTTAGGTATCTAGATCTGGTCGATAGAAACCCTAAACATTAGTATCAGCACAGAAAACAGTAGCTGCAACATTAACTCGGGGTCCCATACGGGCCGTACGGGAAACCCTACGGGCCGTATGCCTCGGGACTGAACAGAAATGAAATCTGAACCCTGGAAACGCCTTTTTATCAATTTTAAACAACTTTAATTCTCTTTTATTGCTTTTAAATTTGTTATAAATCAGTAGAATTATTATAACCAAACCAAATCAATCTCTCTCACTTCTAGAATCTCAAATAATTTTAGGATAAGTCCGGTTGTTTCCTTCCACTCCCTTGGATCGATACCTTAACATACTCATCGACAGGATAGTTCACTTGCTATCCGATTTGACAGAGTGTAACAAAGGTTTAAAAGGTATAGCTTGCTATACTGAAACTTTGAAGCATATAATCTGTGTGAAACAAATAACATAGATTACATCTAACGGTTCTATTTTGACATTTAAGTTTTAACTTTGAGTTATTTAAGTTATTAAAAATGGAGGCATGAAGGAGGCACAAAAAATGGAGGCATTTGAACCCTCCTCAATTTCCTTAACTTATATTTCAAATTAAATCTATTAGACGTGAACTATAAAGTTTGTTCTTCCTACGCATAAAAAATTATCTCTTTTTTTTATAAATTATTATGTTGAAAAATCAATGTCCGTAAATTATCTAAATTAGTGTATTTTTTATAAGTTTTTGATAATAATAAAAATGAGGTTGAAATTTAAAACCTTTTACACATGAACGAAGAATATGATATAGATTATATCCTATGTTATTCCGATACTTCATATATGATTCCGTACATGTATCCAACATATATCAGATACTAATACAATACCCGTACACATATTCGTACCCGTACAGCTTTCAAAGTTATTATATCACTGTATCCATATCATATGTGACACGATACCCAAACCAAATTTGTTCATGTAACATAGATTATATTTCACAATTTTATTTTAATATTTAAGTTTTAATTTTATATTTATTAAAGTTTGGAAAATAAAAGCACAATGCAGATACAGAGAAAGACGAATATTTTTTTAAACCATTATAAAATATAAAATATCCGAAATCAACTTTATTGCTTATTTATTTGGAAAAATTATCAATACCGAACATCAAACCTCGGTATCCAATTTTCATACCAAAAATACATTGCAAAATGGCTACACCACTCTAGGAGTGATTAATGAGCGAGCATGAGCAAGTTAGAGTACGCTCATGCTCGCTTATTTAGTAAATGAGCGACTTTAAGCAAGTTAATAAATGAACGAGTTTTTAATGAGTAAGTTATGAGCGGCACACGAGTTATGAGTACTAAAATTTAATAAATTATCATAATTCATTTATATAAAATATAATAAAAATTCAACAAAAATATAATCATATTACAAAAATCAACAGTATCATCAATACTTCAACAGTGGTACTTTCACAGCTATCGTCCTACAAACAACAATAGAATATAACAAAAATCAATAGTATCATTTAACAAAGTGTAATACTTTCATAGTAGCATCAATAGACAACAATCAACATATAAATAATCCAACAGAAACTAACAATAACACTAATAAAAATTCAACAACTATCATGGCAGAAATTATGAATATTACACAGTATTTAATAAGGCAAGGCTGATGTGGCAGAAATTTATTTGGAATTTAATGTGGCAGGGATTAGATGTGACAAATTCTAAATGAGCGAGTTTAAGCGAGTTGATAAAATAGCAAATTTAAGTGAGCATTTAATGAGTGAGTTATAAGCGTCTCATAAGACTCACGAGTTATGAAAAATTTACTCACCCCTACACCGTTCAATCCATTCCAAACCAATAAAGCAATATCAAAATTGAATTTCAGTATGAATTTCCCATACTGGAGTTTAATTTTTCTTGTAATCAAAAGTTTCGTACTGAATTCAATTTTGGAAATAAATTCCAATACCGAATTTGGAGTTGAAATTGCCCTTATAATTTTTTGTGGCAGCCGTTGTGAGGAGTAGGATATAATCAGGTAAAAATTCATACTGAATTTCAGAATTCAAATGTAAATATCGGAAATGAAAGTCGATATTGATTTTTAGGCAAAGTTAGAGTGATATTTTCATCAAGAGAGTTTGATGAGCACAATTGTAAAAGTATATTGAATCAATTTCAAATGATAAATTTAAATCATTGAAATCTATGTACTTTACGAGTGATGCGTGTATATGTAAAATTTTAAAAGTTTTAAAATAATTTGCTACAAGTTTAATCGATCAAAGAAATGATGAGAAAAAACATAACTTATAAAATATTCATTTCTTTGACTATTTGACGTTGTAACAAATTAATTCGAAACTTTTAAAATTTTGTATATATATATACCACTCATGAAGTACATGAATTTATCGTCTGAAGTCAATCCGATATACTTTGAAGTTATACTCAGTAAACTCTTTTGATGAGCACATCACACCCTAGCTTTGCTCTTGATGTTTTTTCTAAAAATGTAAATTTCGATGTTTTTTCAGAATTCATATTGAAATTAAGAAATAAAGTTGGTTTCAAATTTTGTATTTTGTTATGATGATTTCTAAAAAAAAATCAAGAAAGGATGCATTAGACCTTTCACTTGATAAACCACGCAAATAAAGGTCAAAGTCAGGACTACCGGGCCCCACTAGCCCTTACGCAAGGAGAAAGGGGACACGTAATCAAAAGAAACAAGAAAAGAGAAAAGAGGAAAGAGAAAAGGAAAAGGAAAAATAAAAAAGGAAGGGTACGTGGAAGAGAGAGAATAAATAAAACAAACAAAAGGGAGGCTTTTCCGTCTAAGTAGGAATTTGTGCAGCCAATCAAGTGATCTCGCCTGGAGGCTTCCGAAGGGACACGTGTCCATCTTATTGGTTCTCGGGAAAACCCGACCGGGGTTCAGGGGCGAAGTATCTGAGATGTACATTTCCTCACCTAAGAACAGAAAAAACAAAACAAGTCACTGACACTTCATTATATCGGATAGTGGTAAATAAGATCCGTATCTTTTTTTTATTCTTTTTAATACGCATACATATTGAATATTAAAGGCTACAAGTACAGATTCAATTTAAACGAAAGAAAAACATCAATAAGATTAAACGAATACATATACGAATATAATTTATATCCATAATTTAAATATTGTAAAAAAATTGATATGTTATTCAATAAGCATTTTGATCATTTAAAAATAAAATAAAATACAAATTTATATGTTAAACCAATATACAAAATTATTTTCTCTCAAGTTAAATTTGTTATGTCATTATAAAATACTTATCTCGTTAACAAAAATTAATCACAAAAATAATATTTTTATTTGAAAATACAAACAATAAATATCATCTCTGAATATATAATTCTAAAATGAATATCTGAAAAAAAAAATACTAATACAAATAATCAGGGGCGAACCCATGTGGAACCAGAGGGGGGCAGGCGCCCCCCCTCTAGATTTTGAGTTTTAGTGGTGATTTGTTGATTTCGATCGACTCTGCCCCTCCCTGAAAATTTTTTTGCCCCTCTCTGAATGTTTCATTTCTAATTTGGGTTAAATATAGAGTTAAAATCAAAACAATTTTCTTAAATTATGATTGGTAATTAAAATTATAAGTTAGATGATAAGAAATTACAAGTAAGATTATTAGAAAATATAAGTCAAAATATTACTTTTTATGAAGTACCCAATTATTTAATGAATTTAAACCCGATTCGATAATTTTTTGTCCCCCCTTAACGAAAATTCTGAATCCGCTCTTGCAAATAATTATCTAGCTCCGTATCCGTATCGGATTAAAAACCTTACCATATTTGTATTAATATCCACATGAATTATATTTGTAATCACCAACTATTCGTATTCAAATATCTAAATCTGCAGAAATTTAAATACAAACGGATAATATTTGATCCGTTTAGATACCTATCGGACTGTAACAGGGGATCTGCCCTCATTCATGTTTCTCTCAATAGTGAGGCACGGAAATAGAGGTGTCTGAATGCTGTGTATGTGGATGTATATATACGTATGCAAGGTGGGGCTCCGGAAGCACCGGATCGGAGGAATGGGGACACGCGACGCGTATGCACGTTGGTGCTGAAAGTTTCTGTTTGTCTTCCTTTTCGTTTAAAAATCAAAAGTTGCGGGCTCGTCAGTCGCTCTGAAATTTACATTATCCAAAGACAAATAATAGGAATTATTAGAACCGTTCGTTCGTGCTTGTAATGTAATTAATATTTCCGCAAATCCGCAAAAAAGTTTGCTTTTGTCTTCGTTTCTATTAAAAATGAAAAGTTGCGGCTGATGAGTTGCTTTGAAATATGCATCCAGCGATTATTAAAATAGAGGAATAACTAACAGTAAATTTGAAGAAATTAACAACAGCAGTTGTCTTCTTGGACATATCTCTTTGAATTCTATGAATTCCACTGAAACTGTGTTTAGATTTGTGTGCTATTGTTTCAATTAGACAAAGATTTGTAAATAATTCAAATTCTTTGAATCGTAACACTTCAGAATCAATTTTTTAACCAATTCAGGAAAATGTAAAGGTATTTATTGCGCTTATATATTTTGTCTGTATTATCGTACGTGTATATTATTTTAGTTGATATCGACTGTCCATTCTCTTTTCTTTCCGAATTTAGACCGAATTGTTATCTATGATTTCTTTTGGCATATACTCTGCATAAACTAGTGTAAAAGTTTAATAATACGGTTTCAGCGGTTACAGATAACTCGTTTTACAGGTAACCAGAAATGTCTGACCAAAAGATTTGCGGCAGAAAGAGCATGTGGCCGCGCGTGGTCTGCGCGAATCATTATGTGGGGCCCACAAGTCAGAAGGGGGGGCCCGCATTAGGATCCCAGTCAGTTTGTCCGCATCTGTTGCAGATCGTTTGTATTCATATCTCTGTAGTTTACCTCGAAACTACCATTTAATTAATTTAGCTACCACTGCATAGAAAGTTGTAGAGTTTTAAGTCACATGAAATTTCAGAAAAATAATTTACCACTATGTAGTATGTACATGTATACATTCATGATTCATCGGTTTGATTATATGTTTATTTTTTTAAATGCTGGTCCCGTTTATTAAAAAAATAAGTTCAAAATTGAATATAGTTTGCAATTATTTTGATATTTTACATTTTTATCGGGTTCGCAATGTTAAAAATATGTAGAAACGTGTTAACTTTAATACGAGAATCATATTTTTTTGGGGTTTTTTCGTTTCAGTCCTGTGAATATCAGTATTTCTTAAGACATTATTTATGTTGGTAGTTTCATTCCAATTTTAAGTCATAGGTGGCAATTTTATTACAATTTAATTAAATCAGATTTCTTTCGAAACTTAATGCTGACAAAATATTAATTATATTCGCTCATCCATCTTAAAATTAATTTATGAATGTGTGATAAAAACATTTTCGATTTTTTAATACTAAAGCAATCAAAATAAATTGCATTAGTGCTGTTTTTTTTTTAGATTAACTAATTTCAGTTCAATGTCGTCACTGCATCCTTTCTTCTTTCTTATATTATTTTAATGTGCTCATCAGGAGATTTTGGTGAGTACAACTCCAAAAATCTATCAAATTAGCTTCAAATAACGAATCCCAATCATTGAAATCCATTTACTTTAAGAGTAATGCATGCACATGAAATTTTTTAAAAGTTTTGAATTCATTTTCTATGATGTCAAGCAGTAAAAAAAAATGAATATTTTACAAGTTATTTTATGTATTCATTTTTCATTATTTTTTTTGTCGCTCGACTTTATACTAAATAAATTTGAAATTTTAAAAAATTTACATATAGATGCATCACTCACAAAGTAGAGAAATTTCAACAATTTAAATTTATTCTTTAAAATTAATCTAATAAACTTTTGAATTTTTGTGCCCATCAAGCCTTTTCAGTGTGTACTCATTTTTCTAAATATATATCTGTACTACGTACTAATTGTTGCGCGTAATATAATTGCAAATAATAATAATTGAATGTAAATCAGCAAAAGGTTCCATAAATGAGCAGAACACGTAAGTCTGTTTGGTGATGGTCCCCTTTGTACAATATATACTTTGTAATTGATGATCTCCTGTGCCGTCATTTTTAAATTTACCATTTTTAAAAATATTTTAATAAAATTAACCACGTTTTTTTTTTTTAATTTTAAAAATGCTCAAATCGTGGAATAAATCCACAATTTTGATTTTTTATTCCGAACCGCGGAATAAAATCACGGTCCGAATAAAAAATCGGAACCGTGGATTTATTCCACGGCCCAGGGTTTAAATTCACATGAATCTTGAAGCTGCTCCTATCTTCTTCTTAGGTACCCGTTCGCTCTCTCTCTCTCTCTTTCCGTGAGTCGCCTCTCCTCCTCTTGCTCCGCCCTCTCTCTTGCTCATTGACCCGCAGCCCCCACCGAAACCTCACCTACCTCCCTCTCTTCGCCGTGTGTTGGGGCACTGAGTCTCATTGCCTTCCTTGTGATTCTCCTTGATTTGTTGCTCTTGCCTTCAGTTTAAAACAACAACCCGGAGTGCTGCATCTAATTTTCATCCGAGATGTATCACTTCAGTTTAAATATGTCTCCTGGTTCTTGTCAACATGGTACTCTCTAATCTTTTTCGTCAGTTGCTTCTTATTTGCGAAGTATTGGCCTTTTGCGAGCTCACTCTTGTATTCAATCCGATGACCATAGTAAGAAACATCTGCTTCTCGGAAAGCAGATGTGTCATTGAAGTTTACGAACGTGTGAGTCTCATAACGGCCACTTAACGACATATCTTTATTTTGCTCCACAGTGGACTGTGTCTATTCTTCTTCATCTTCATCATCTTCCTCATCATTGTCCCAGTCTCCTTCCCCTCATTCATCCCCAGTTTGCAGATTTTCATCTGATACCTCGTTCATAAATTCAAATTCCGACTCGTTTGGATCTTCCTGTATTGGTGGCGATCTGGGGTGAGGATTTGGTTCAGGCCCAGGTAAGGATGAAGGACCTCCACACACAGATATAGGTGGGATAAAAGGTGGAGATTGTAGTCGGGATGGGATAAAAGATTGAGATTGGGGTGAATTACTGTATATTTTTTGTTCTGGTTCTCGTATTAGTCTAGGTACGAATACAGGAGTGTGTGGTTCATAATTTGATGGATAATTTTCTGCAACCAAATTTTGGCCTGAACTTCCAGTCCCTGACTCTCTGTGAATTATGCATGCAAAAACTTCACATAGTGATTCGCCATACCTCACAACCTACGCAATTAGGCCTCTCAATGCCCCGTCATCTCCGAACGCAATTCTGACATACTTTCCTGCGTAGACCATTTGGGCCTGAATTTGTAATTTCCAGCGATTCCTATTGTACCCGCTCACTTCATAAATAAGCGATTGTAATTGCTCAAATGAGAAATTTTCATCAACCCAGTACGTATTTACTGGAGGTTTGGAGTAACGTGCCCCATTCTGATCAAAAATGAATTTCCCTTCAAAGTGTACTGAAATTCCAATAGGCATGGCCAATAAACTACCTTTGTAAATGGTAAATATTTTGTCAATTTACTGATTTCAATTGTGAACAATTTATGAACAGCAGTGGGGATTATACGAGTAGTAGTCAACATTAATGAACAGTACATATTAATAGTTAATACGTATATGAATAGTACATATGAATAGTAAATACATATATGAATAGCACATACATATATAAACAGTACATATGAATAGTTAATACGTATACGAACAGTACATATGAATATGTAATACGTATATGAACAGTAAAGACTTATGTGAACAATGCATATGAATAGTAAATACGTATATAAAACAGTAAATACGTAAATGAACAATGACAAAAAAAAAAGTTTACCTGATTTCAACCTCTTTCCTTTCTTCTTCTCTTTCTCTCTCCTTCTCTCTTCCTCTTCTTCTGTCATGAAGCAAAAAAAAAATGCTTATATAACAAAAAGAAACCAACAAAAAAAAATCCGAACTGCGGAATTTTTCCACAACTCTGATTAAAAATTTCGACCCATGGAAAGATTCCACGGTTCTGAATTTTTATTCGGGCCATGGATTTATTCCGCTGTTTCGA
Organism: Carex pumila; assembly: GCA_033356055.1. NCBI lineage: Eukaryota > Viridiplantae > Streptophyta > Magnoliopsida > Poales > Cyperaceae > Carex > Carex pumila. The sequence goes on along the minus strand of JARJHM010000767.1, from coordinate 112,989 downwards.
ATAAAAATTTGGAACCATGGAATTATTCCACCTTTTGGACATTTTTAAAATTTTCTACAAACATTGGTTTTTTTTATTAAAATATTTTAATAATTGAGTAAAAATAAAAATCTCGGTCTCCTTTGCATTGGTGGTACGGATTTCATATTTTTATTTTTATAATTATGTAAAAATAATAGAGTATTAGATAAGTTGCATTCATATTTTGATAATATAGAAGGAACTTTATCTCTTTTTAATAGAATGATGTATTACAATACTCACTAATTATATGGTCTCAATTAATTATTATTTTAAAAAAATGTTATATGGTCACTACTAACTATTATTCTAAAATTCCAACAACACTTTTTCTTTATAGTCCTCACTAATTATATGATCTCCATTTCACAGTTCTTGAACTCGTATCCGCGTCAACCTTTCTCTAACAAAAATAGTTGGTATCACATAAATAAATATTTCAGTGCATAAGTATAAATACTGTTAATACTTAGATATTAATACTATCAGTGTCATATGTGCAAAATACTTGGATATTTATACCTTCGTAGATATAAATACTTAGAAAATAAGATATTAACACTTAAAAAATAAGATATTAATACTTTGATACGTAACTTGCTATGATCATTTCTTTTGGAGTTCCTCAATTATCTCCGCATCAACCTTCCGCTAACAAAAATAGTTGAGCTCATAGATATAAATACTTGAGTGCATAAGTATAAATACTTTCAATGCTTAGGTATAAATAGTCGTGTGATGACGAGCCTGGAAGTACGTCGTCATTGGTCTCATTTGAAAGAAAAAATTGTGTAGGAATTAATACTTTAGAAAAAATTCAAATTGTGGAGTTTTTACAATTATCGCAGGAAGTTATCTTTCTGCATTTAATTTTCACCCTCTCCCCTGCGGATACAGTGAGGGTAATGTACTGCGGATACTGTTATCTCCACGCTACAGTACCCGCAAAATAAATAATTGTTCAACTCATGGCTATAAATATTTCTGTGCATAGGTATTAAAACTTTTTGAAAAAAATTTTGAATTATAGAGTTTTTGCAATTCTCACATAAAATTATATTTCCACATTTAATTTTCAGTAGGCCTCTAAAGATAATGTAGCACGTGTATTATTATCAAGTCTCTTTTTTTATTCCTTTTACAAAGAATCGAAAAAAAAAAATTTAGAGACCATATTGCGGGCCACAAAGTAAAAGTCGGAGTCTTTTCTTTTTAGTTTTGCAAATTTTTAAATTCAATTTTTCTATATATTTTTTTTCTTTCAATTTTTAAAATTATACAAAATTTTAGTTGTTCATTGGGACTAGAAGGTTATGTTCGGCCACGTTACTATTCTCGTGGGAAAAAAAAAATTAAGTTCAACTGAATTTTTTTTTCCCATGAAAATAGAATTTTTTAGTTTAATTTCTGTGCCTATGCTCATGAACTGAATTTTTTTTTTCTACAAAAATTGTACTTTTCAGTTTAATTTCTATACTAATACTTATTTTCAATTAGAGGCGGAACAGGTCGGAAATATGTATAGAACCACAGGCCGATTGATAACACGACCAAATACCTTTCTCCCCGGCTCACGATGGCTGTAAATAGATAGAATAATGTCATTTTCAGCTTATATTCCGGTTGCAAATCACTGCCTGACATGGCAAGTTATCCCGAGAGGAAGCTTTCCCACTAACCACTACTTAAAACGAGTCACAATCTCCCAAAATTAAACACCCAATCACAGCAAAACACATATAAGGAGAATAGTTTGTAACCTTTATGCGGTCCATCCAATTCAATAGGAATTGGTGGCTGTTCTGATGTATGGTCGAAACGGCTGATTCCTTCAAAATTTGTAAAAACCATTCTAAACTTTGTGTGTTTGATGTATGGACTCGGAGAATTAGACTCCCACATTTCTCCTCCAAAAGAAATTTGAAAATTTGTAAAGATCTTATTACGTGTGAATTTGATGTGCTTGACGCGGATCAAATGACCCAAATTGGACCGAATTCGGATCTAACCTGAGGTGCAGTACGTAAATGAGACCATTCTTTTAATTTGGCACAAATGTCAAAACAAACTCTTTGTAGTTTTATTAGATATCAGATTAAGTTTGATCTAATTAGGATTAATTCGAATCATCTTTTTATTTATATATTGCAGCAAGAATAGTGAGAATAGCGAGAACAGCAAGAATAGCACTGTTCTCGCTGTTCTCGCTATTCTTACAAAAACATGGAATAGCAAATGAACTCTCTCAAAGCCTCAATCCCTACAGTAGTTATTCTAAATGTTCAATCCAAACAACTTCCGAATAGCTTTGAGTTAGCGCTATTCTTAAATAGTAGTTGTTCTCGTTATTCTTAATCTACTATTCTCAACAGTAGTTATTCTCGCTATTCTCTAGTGCATCCAAACGCATCCTGCATCTCAAGTATCTCTGAGATACATATAACATACTCTACAGGAACCCATCAATTTAATAAACATGGAAGTTAGATATTCGAAATTTTACTAACTAAAATTTGAATATTTTCTTTACCGTAAAATCTATTGATATTCAAAAGAGAGATAAGCTCATTGAATTAGGTTAAATAAGTGTAGGATTAAAATGCATCAAAAGTTTTGTAGTCCAATTGTGCCTCACTTTTTTTTTTTGTGTTTCAAATTTCAAATAATTGATTTGAACTGTTCAACACGAGTTTCATGCTAAAAAGTACTTGGACACCAAATCTTATATATATTTTTAATTTGTTTATTATATTTTTAGACGGTACAAAATCACTGTTTTTGAATGGTTTAAAATTTTCTAAAAAACATTGATTTTGTATCTATCTAAAGATACAGTAAAAATAAATTAGTAAATTTTGTCTTCATGCACATTTTAATATAAAAAATATATTGAACAGTTAGCATTGACTGTTTAAACTTTAAAAGATAAAAATATAAAACATAACTGTGACACAAAAATAATAAAATAATATTTTAACCCTACTCGTTCAAGTTTAAATAAACATCTACGCGGTATATCTTTCTAGTCCATTACATACAAAAGAGATCCTTATACCGTAGTTGTATTTATTTATTTATTTATTTTTTTTTGGTAAAGAAGCCGGTATACATGTTTATTGAAAAAACGATTATTACATTACAACTGGATACAGTATAACAACAAAACCACAAACAGAGAAACAAAAAACAGTACGAGTGCATGTCTTATGGGAACGAGATCCGCTGTTATTTTTTCCATGCTCTTCTCACACTCTTCTCTCTATCTCTCTCACGTGATATTCTTTCTCTTTTTTTTCTTTGAAAAGAGATATAGAGAGGATATCAAAAGCAGCATGCTGCTATTCTAACGAGAATAACAGTAGATTGAGATCCGTCTCATAGAACCAACTAGAGGGTAAAATCCAAGCATTAGATGCCATAAGATCTTTACCCACATGGCGAATTGGCGGCTATTAACATTTGTTCTGGATTAAAACAGATCAGCATCTCTTTTGAGCTTATCTCCTTGTATTTTGGATAAGCGTTCCAATTTAAGAGATTTGAACAATGAATTTGTCATACATTTTCAAAGAAAATTCCGTTTAGGGTTTGTCCATTTTTCAAGTAGAAAGATGATAAGCTGGAATTGTATCAATTGAAACCTATTATTTGTTATGTAAATTAAGCTAAGTTTTGATTAAATTAGGTTTAATTAGGTTAGAAATGTTCAAAAGTTCAAGTTACTGCCCTAGTTACGTTTGTTCTACAGGTAATCAAGTGTTTGGAACTTAACAAAGCAAAACGAGTGAGTTAGCACGAAGATTGGAGCAACTGCCAACATCCATTGCGGCCCGTAACCAAACTCACTGCGGCCCGCAGTAACTTCTCAGCACAGCATCTTCATTCTAGCACTTTCATTGTGATCTGCAACCACCCCATTACGGTCCGCAGTAAGTCAGTTTTATTCTTAAAAAAAAATTATTATTGCGGCCCGCAAGGACTTTTATTGCGGACCGCAATGACTCTTCAGTTTTTTTTTTCTGCGCAGTCTGTTAACTTCCTCCATGCACTGCGGCCCGCAATTAGGTCGGTTCAGAGCCCGAATTTGCTATTTTTGATTAGTTATTTCTAGGTTTTAGAGGGGGTTATAAATAGGGACCTATATAACAGATTGAGTACGTTTTTAGGCAGAATTTCTAGGGTTTAAACAAAGAAGATCAAGGAAAAGCTAGAAGAGAGAAGAAGGAAGAAGAGATCATTGATCAACCGGTTTTATTATTTTCTTTCTTTCCTTTGGAACTCTTTTATTCATTTGATTTGATTTGATTTGATTTGTATCTTAGTCATGGCTAGCTAAGGGCTTTTCTAGGGTTGATTAGGGCTGTACTTGAAACTTTTGTTATGATTTAGTTGGTTTTATTTTATATGTTCTTGTTCTTTGTTATGATATATTCTTTATTTTAATTGATTGTGAGGACTTAATCGAAATCACATGAAACACTAGGATTTGGCATTTGCAATTGAGAAATTGAATATTAGGTTCAGACCATAAGGAATAGAGTATTTGATAAGCTAAGTACTGAGAGGTGACGCTTGTCTTATACGAGCTCCACCTAATAGTTTAGAAAATTGTGCCAAATACTGAGAGGTGAAAGATAGTTTTTTAGATTTATTGGGACAGTAAGAACTTAATGACTTTAGATTATGATAGCCAAGTATCGAGAGGTGACGTTTATTTTAATTTAAAGATGGTATTAATATAGAGATATCTCTTTGTACCTACAATATCAAACTGTGTCTTCATAATTAAAAGAACAAATTTAACAAACCAATTAGTCGTAGCACTAGTGGATAGGAACTCTAAGAAACTCTAATTTCTCATACTTGTTAAAAACTCAGATTTTGCTTTAAGACTTTAGTTTAATTTAGTTTAATAGCAACCAAACCACTTGAACAAACACAAAACATTTTTACTTTCTTTTACTAAATTAAATTGTTAGGTTAGAGTTAATATTCCAACTTGTCCCTGTGGAGACGATCCCTAAGTACTACTTCACAAGGTTGTACATTTGCAACCGAATTGAGTATCAACTAGTATTTATTACTTGTGTTGTAATAATTCACATCAAAAATTGAGAAATTCTTTAAATTATGAATTTCAGTTAGAATATCGAAACAAAAGGTACTTTAATTTTAAATAGAGTATTCATTTTGTAAGAACTAAAAATGCACTTGGATTTATGCAAGACGATAGAAAAACTTTCTGTGTGGGAGTAATTATCTGATTCGAAGTCATGAAAAATCTAAACGCTGCATTGCACCGTGCAGTGCAACAGATTATAAGCACCCACAGTATTAGTGAGCACCCTGAGTCGCCTTGAGTGCGTATCCTCTGAGATATCTCAACTTTTGCGTGACCGACGTGTCCGGTGCCTATTCGGGGGAGATGTAGGGGTCAGTTTCATGTGGACTTTGAGATTCATGTAGAACGTCTTTAAACAGTTAGGGTTTTCCATAAAGTCACGCAAAGTTTGAGATATCTCAGAGGATACGAATTCGAGTCGCTTTACCTTCTTATTAGACTAGTATTTTGCATATTCTTTGCTAAGGGATTCAAAATTCAAAGAAAAAAAAATACAAAAAATAGAAGTATATCAGACCAAATATTTTCATCTTTAATAATATTTGCCATCTATAATTTCTTTTTATTCGACAATAACATGAAATATTTTGCCTTTATCTCTCTAATAAATAAAATAAAGTAATTAATATTTAGTGAGCAGCCACCATGGCTTAGTGCAAGCGGTAAAGGCACTCGCTCTTCCACAGGAGAGCAGGGGTTCGATTCTGTAGAGAAGCAAGATTGTGGGGTGTTGTACGTGTGCGTGCCCATTGTTATTAAAATCGAACCGGATCGAACAGTCTGACCGGAATAAACTGTAACCGGCTAATTCTCCGTTTTGGTTCGTTTAGTAGACAGTGTATGCTATTGAACCGGAAAAACCCGGGTTAATGCACCGGTTTGAGAAAAAAAAAACAGCTTTTGAAATTTGAATTGGTTCGGTTTTTCATGCTCTTTCCATGCATTAAATGAGAGAGTAAAAAAATAATAGTTAGACTAGTAGGTTTCTGTAAAGCTCACAGGAGAAGTCAAAAAGTATACATAAATTATTTTTTATTATGCCCTGTGAAATTTGCACATAGAACCTCAACTATAGATAGTTCAAAAGAATCAATTATTTGGAGTATAAAAATTATATCTGGTGCATATTTATTTCTTTTAAAAAATTCTTACTATTTTATTGTTGATTTTAGTTTCCATAAATTTTTTATCAAAATTTCCTGTGGATAATCAAACTAAAATAAATAAAATTGAATGATTATATTTTTCCCTATAAGGAAAGATATTTGATCTTTTTTAATAAAATAGATATTTTAATTATTCATAAATGTTAAGTTTTGATATATATTTTTTATTTCGATTTAATATTACATTGTATATATATACACACGTCTGAATTATGAGATATGCAATATAAATGATATGATTTATAACAATTTTCATATCTCATATATATGTTAGTATTAAAATAAACCAGCAATTGAACCGATTGATCTGTCAGTTGGACCAGTAAATCGTTAACCCGAAGATTTACCGAGTTGATGTCTGGTCTGGTTCTGATAACATTGTGCTTGCCTGCATACTATTCTAAAAGAAAATATTTAGTGAGCAAATATGTTAATTACTTTCTTATTTTGATATTATCAATAACTTAAAAAGAAAGAAAGAAATGTTATCATTAATTGTTTTTATGACAATATTCATATTAAAAAACTGTAAGGAGAAAATTAGTACAACGAGTGTTTATAGAACTAAATTCAGACTTCAACACAATAAATATCAACATATTACCACATAAAATCACAATTGCATAATTTATTGATATTAACCGTTTGAAATCTAACAAATTAAATCACAACAATTGACAGATCAAAACTTCTATATACTTAATATAATACTAAGAGTAAAGATACCTTATCTGATTTGTATTCGTATCCTCAAATTTGATGCTTTGTAACGCAAAGAAACTAATATATATAATCTCTTTATATCTCAACAATGGATTTTTTTTTTTTATCTATTTCTTTATGTTCGAAGGTAGCTTTGTATATTGTTTTCAAGTAGAAAGATGAAAAACTTCTTTAATTATCAATTTCAGTTAGAATATAGAAGCAAAATTTATTTTAATTTAAATATTGAAACATTCAAAATTTTGATCCAGTGACAAAAACAATACTCTACACGTAAAATGTTACATTTTGAAATTCAGATAAGGTTTCTTTTTAAAGATGAAAATAGTTGGATGGTTGAGTAGAATTAGGGTGTTCTTCACTCGAAAAATCTATTAGAATAATTTCAAATAACTAATTTAAACCGTTAAAACCAATCTCCTTCACAATTGATGTAGTTACATGTCAAATGTATAAATTCTTGAATTAGTTTAATATAAGATCAAGCAGAAAAGAGAAAAAAAGTTTATAAATTAACTTTAATACATTCATTTTTCTTTATTTTCTTTATCACCTCACTTCATACTAAATTATTTTACAAATTTAAAATGTATATATAAATACATCACTCGTAAAATAAAGCAGTTTACATATAAACTCTTCAAATTAACTCACTAACAAAATTGACGAGCTTAAAAACACTCTAATTCTACTCTATACGATTTGACCATTTAACTTCACTTGGCAAAAAAAAATAAGAGAAGTATTATTTTGTAAGAATAATTATGTACTTTAAATTATACAAATGGATAGAAAAACATAAAAAAATTAGACTCCAAAGGTAATTAACTGATCCAAACAAACCAAAAAAAAAAAAAAAATCTAAAGGCCTGTTTGGTTGTCACGCGAGAACAAGAATGAATTTGAATTCAGACTCAATTTAAATAGCCGAAATACTATACGCGTAAAAAAAAAAATTACTCTTCCATAGATACAGTGGTAGCCGAACAGACTCTAAATGACATGGTCTCTCTGTGTTAAATACACCACGTAACACCCCAATAGGTACGTCTGCCAATTAGTAGAAACAAAAGTCTCATTATACATTAAAAAAGAAGGTAATGGGATTGGGAGACAAACGACTATTTTTGTATGCTTTTAATTAATTGGCTGATACACCACTATGTTCCATCCTCCAAACAACAACAATAATAATAATAATAATAATAGAATTGAAATGGGGTGTTTTTAAGCTCACCAAAGTTGTTGTGAGCTTAACTAAAAAACATATAGTAGTGAAGAAATACATTGTGATGTATAAATACATTTTATATGGAGATCATGTTGGATCGTATACAGAGATTATGTTGAATGATTTAGATCAAGTATTTGAACTTTTAAATTAAAATATTGATCTATAATACAGATCAATATGCGCCATGTATAATATTGTAACCTCATTTATAATAATAAATAGAAATATTATTACAAGATAAACGTTATAATTCGCATGGCTCCTCCAATCCACGTGAGTTCGGATCCTTTATAAACTCAAATTAAATCCGATCAGTATTATTTCAAAAAAATCTGTAAATTTTCAAATTGATACGAATTCTTATCGCACAATACATATTCAAACTAAAAATTTGAGATTCGGATCCAACACCACCCAATGTATCTTTATTTTATTTATTTATTTTTTTGAGTAAAAAACTAAAAATTGAAGGTCCAGTCACCCAACTATTTAATACTTTTGCCACTAGATCAAATGCTAGTTCTTCAGTGTATTTTTATTTCTTGATTTTCATCCTAAAAAAATGGGGGCTTGTTTAATTTATGATTGAATTCCATTCCATACATACATGGATCCGTATCCTCTCAGGTACCTGACTGAACCTGATCAAAATAGACAGCGCAGATGTACTCTCAACCAGTAATTACTCAGGATGACGTAAGGGACAATATTATTTGTGGTTTGAGATTCGTGCCAATTTAAAAATTTCGACTGTGAGTAAATCTGAACCGTCTATTTCGATCAGCTTCAGTCAGGTACTGGGAGGATGTGAATTCTACATACAATCATATGAGTTCAGACTTGAGACTTCAGATTCTCCACACCGTGCAGCACGGAGATTCATGAATCTACTTTCGTCGAAACTTGTGATGATCTGTTCAGAACTTCAGATTCATATATAAAAAGGCTCCATACAAAATCATAGCATCTGCACGCTGCATTGCACCGTGCAGTGCACAGAGCGCCCACAGTCTTTCGCCAACTATGCAACAATTGAAATAGTAAGCATAGTTCGAGAACGACATCTCGCGTCCGTAAATTTTCGGATGCACATGCGAAAAAAGCAAATCTACGATAAGATCATCAGACTGTAATAAATAGCAGAAAAGAAAAAAAAATGTAAAATTATGAAGGAATTTCATAAAGAGTATGGGTTCAATTTCATAATTACAAACCATTTTACTCCATCTTATATATAAAATAATACATATATACTAAAAAAATTAAAAAAATGGGGTCAATTGACCCCATTCACCCTTCTTCTCTCCTCCTCTGATTGAACATAACGACTAATTATGAAAGAAATGTAACTTATAAAAAGGAATTACACAATCTCTACTGCACTTATGAATATAGTAAATAGTTAATTAATATTTTGAGACTACATTTCAATTCAAATGAAAAGCCTGGAAGGCAGTTCCACATTAGTTGATATATAGTAAATATTCAAAGAACATGGGGGTGAAATTGCAAATCGCTGAGATAATTTTTTTTTGAGGAAATATATGGATCTTCTCCATTTGATTAATATTTGTAGTTACAAAATTTGTAACCTACGGTTTAAAGGAAAAAATAAATCGCTCAATAAATTTGAGCTAAAACAAAGAAATAAAGTTTAAGGCAAAACGACAGTAATGTCCTGATAGTTAAAGAAAATGAAAGATCAAAGATGAATGTAAACTTCTGATTGAAGTCAGTGATCAAGTCTTAGCTCTATTGCCCGCCAAAGCCTACCAGTACTAGTCCGGTATGGTATTTCTCTATGCTGGCGTGCTAGTACTGAACCGTACCAGTACCAGTCATTGTGCTATTGTAGCATGTCTTCATGTTGTTGTACTGGTCCGGTATGTCACTGCCAACATGGAGAGGGATGATTAATATTTTAAAGCTTCATTTTAACATAAAAAACATACAAGTACAACTGAGAGACAGGTCTTGCCAGCAGGGGTGGACCCAAGATTTTCGTCAGAGGAGGGGGAGGGGGGGATATTGAACTGGGTTTAAATAACTAATCGGGTTTAGATCCATTAGCTAATTAGTAGGTGTTCAATAAAAAAAAATATTGCTTTAACTTATACTTTTCAAAATCTTGACTTGTAATTTCTGTAGTACTGTAGATCCACCCTACGCCAGATATCAAACTTGGGTCTAGACCCGACCCGACTGAGCTCTACCAGGTGGCTAGATCTGTATCATTAGTTTCATCTTGTAAACTATATAGGTTGTGTTTATTACAACTGAGAGACAGGTCTTGCCAGCAGGGGTGGACCCAAGATTTTCATCGGAGGGGGAGGGGGATATCGAACTGGGTTTAAATAGCTAATCGGATTTAGATCTATTAGCTAATTAGTAGGTGTTCAATAAAAAAACATTGCTTTAACTTATACTTTTCAATACCCTGACTTGTAATTTATGTAGTACTGTAGATCCACCCTACTTGTCAGATATAAAACTTGGGTTTAGACCCGACCTGACTGAGCTCTACCAAGTGGCTAGATCTGTATCATTAGTTTCATCTTGTAAACTATATAGGTTGTGTTTATTTTGGTATCAATTTATATGTTGTGCTGAGAATAAACAATAGCTTTGTTGTTAAGTTTGTTTCAAACTTATTCAAGAGAGTGCTTTAATTAATTAATTAGATGCAGTCACGTAATAGGTAACGGTGGGAGTAAATATATTGACTGTGCATGATTCATTTTTATTTTATTTTATTGTTTGCTTTCTGCCCGCATAAAATTAAAGTAGCGTTGTAAATGTCTTTATCTGTAAGAGAACGAATCATCTGCTTTCAGAAAGCAGAAAATTTCTATCTCTAGAGTCACTGTAGAGCGGGTCTCATTTTAATTCTAAATCCTAGACTATTTTAATCCTAAAATTTTAAAAGTAACCGAATCCATCCCGCAATGATTCTAGAGACAGAAATTTTCTGCACCCATTGGCAGGAGATTTGATTCCTATCTGTAAGGTGTATCAGTTATTTTGATTTGTACCTTTTTGCTTGTAAATATTTATAACAGTGGATTGGATATTTCCAAGGATTGTTATATAAGTTTCTAATAATTAAATTCATCACGATTTGAAAAGCGCGCCCCAGTGAAATAACTGATCAATACTCAAGATTTAAGTGTCGCCGTGTCAGTTTCATTTTTTTTTTTTTTTTTCTGAACTGTTACTGATTTTACTTTTGTCTTGTTCACTTCCTTTCTATTATTAGGTTGGCGACGTGTTAGCACTTTTCACTGGGGTCCCATAAATGGCTTGTTGATAAAGAAACCATTTTTATTTTTTTCACAACAAACATTGATTTAAGCTCAGCAGCGTGATTTTGCTTTCCACGGTGACTTTTTCTTTGATACTTCCATTTTTAATTTGTCAATTTTATGGGACGTGGCATGGTTCCGTGGAAATTATTTATTTGTTCTGATACTTGTGCAACATAATATAACCAACACGGCAACACCAATAGCAAATAGGATCATTATTTTTTTAGTTTGAGTCATACCTGAACTGGTGTTTATTTTATGTATGCGTGTAGGTCAGAAAAGGTACGTATACGAAAGAAATATTTTCATATAACTTAAACAATAAGTAATATATTTTTATTTTATCTCGTCTGAGATGATTCATCTCTTCTTCTTTGTGAATTTTCCAATTTATTTGTCTTTGTACAAATAAAATTAAGCACAGATATCAAAGTTCAATTTCTCTCCAATTGTATAGATATTATAAGATGTCCATTTTAGATTCCAATTTACATCAGTGTTGTAAAAAACGGTCTTAACGGCTGATTAATCGGCCGTTTAATTAGAAATGGCGGTCAAACCGTTACTAATACACTTAATGGAGGACTTTTTGCGGAATTTTTTCGATTAATCGGTCGTTTATTTCCATTTATTTCAATAAAAAAAATTTACAGTGATTTTTTTTATGTGATAGTGTGTGAAATAAGTTTTATAAATAATGTATTATAGTTTTGTTTATGCTTGAACATACATTCAATATTTTTTATATATTTTTTTTCTTACTTACTTTAAAATTGATTAATTATTCTTCTATTTATTTATCATATATTTTTTTACTAATTATTGATGTACTTGTTTCAATTAATACGACATATTCATTTATGAAACTAAGTTGTTATTATACACTAAATTTAGTGATTTAATGTTGGAATGTTTTATTTGTTTTACATAATATGTTATTAGTATTTGAAAAAAATTTAACTCTTGAATTTATTTTTTTATTAAATAAATGTGTTAAACACATGTAAAGTGCTTATGCGTTAAAAAAAATAAGTGTAGTGTCATGTTATAATAATGAAATTAAGTTTATTTGATAAGTTTAATGAGTTAAATAAATTATTTTTAATAAATTATGATATATATACATAAATTTAATAAAAAAAAAAATTTGTCCATATAATTTCGATTAATCGACTGCATACCGATTAATCGTTTGGCGGTACCCCGTCCGTCCGATGACCACATACCGTTTTGTACAACACTGATTTACATAAAAAATTGATATTATAAGATGACCATTTTAGATCCCAATTTACATTAAGATTCAATGAAAAAATTTATCTAATGAAATTTTGTACAACTCCAAAGACCTGTCAAAATGCATCGAGTCATGCAACGAATAGGATCAGAACCGCCAAAGAATATATTAGACATGGGCGCATAGTATTTTTATTATTTGTCGGAAATAAAATGACTATGCACGAAATTTTATTTTAAAGATGAAGACCAGACCTCAAATTTTTTTTTTTTAATATTTGAATGATTAATTGTGATGGCTTAATATATATGATCTACATAGTACTATTTTCAATTTTTACTAGTTTTTCATATTTATGAAATAAAACTCTAACATAGTAAAAAAGAAAATACAAAGAGTATGGTACTGTGCATATCACATATTGGTCTCTACTATGAATCAATATCTTTATTTTTAAAGTTTAAATAATCGATCTAAACTATTTAACATTTGTCTTCATATGAAATGTATTTATAAATCCAATTTTACATTTTTGAAATGTATTTATAGTAGGGCTGCAAACGAATCGAACTTACTTCAGTTTGAGTTTGATTTGAATTAATTTCGAATTAAGTTTGGTTTGAATTAATTTCAAATCAAATTTGTTACAGACTCAATTTCGAATCTCTTATGAACTTTTTTATGACAAGGAAGAGTGGTCGTGGTTATCGAAAACGAGAGGTGATAGTCGTCTAGGGTTTTAGAACTGAGAGCGAAGATTACGACTTACGAATTATAACTTATGGCTAGGTGGCCTTATGTTTTAACTTTTAAGTCATCAGCGAAAAAAGTTATCAGTAGAAATCAACAGTTCACATTACTTTGAATTTCGAACTAGAATAGTTTGCGAAGCTATTTCGAACAAACCAGATCCAGTTTGAATTAATTTTGAACTATTTCGAATTAAACTTTTTCGAATCAAACTCAAATCGAATCACGAACTACGAATTTTTTGTGCATCCCTAATTTGTAGATCTAATTTTACATTTTTCAGATTTCTTTACTATTATTTAAATTAGTAGAAAATAATTTGATTTAAAGATTCCAAACCATTCAAAGCTAGTAATTTTCAATCTATTTGGAAAAATAATATATTTTTTAAAATGTAAAATTTAATCTATAAATATATTTTAATAAACATCATGTCGAACGATTTAAATTGATTATTTAAACTCTATAAATGAAAATATTTATCCCTAAAATAAACCAATCTGTGTTATATGCACAGTTGGGAGAAACCTAACGATGGAATCCTCGAGCCCTGCGAAACCTACGGTGCTTTCTACTAGTACTACACTGCTACTTTCGTGGCGTGTTCAATTTTCCCGTGAGACGTGGTTTCAGAATTTAATGGTTGTAACTGGTAAGGTGCCACCTCAAAAGTTAATTTATACAAGATATTTTATGGCACTTATGGAAAGGAATTAGTCAGAATTGAGAAATATCTATTAGATATTTTTCATGGCTTCAGAACTTGAGATTTTTTTTATTATTATTTTTTTATTAAAGTCGTTCGGCACTCACACGGTCACACCACACACGACGACTCGAACTCATTTTCTTGAATTTTTTTTATAAACCATAATTAATAAAACGTTTCTTAAGGAACTAATATGATTGATTTTTTTTTTTCAAAAACCATAAAGACCGTGGGAACCTCACGGTCTCAAATTGATTTTTTTTTTTTTAAAAAAAACAGATTTTTTATTTATTTTTTGTATTAAAATATTAGAAATGTTGAATATATTTCTTTAAAAATAGATGAAATACAATATAATTTGATTTATTAGAAATACTGCAATAAATAACCCGGATCAATATTTTTCAGGTCGGGTTTTTCGTGGCTGTAAGAAAAATTAATATATTTCTTTATGTGTTATTAGAAAAAAATAAAAATGCTTAGATTCTGAGTTATTGATCCCGATTCAAAAGTCACTTCTAGGTAATCCAGAAAATATTGTGATTTTTCTAGGACATTTAATTTTTTAAAAGTTATATCTATTTTGAGAATTCTTTTTGAATAACAATCATTAAATAACTTAAAAGTTATTGTTTTTTTCAAAAATAGATACAACTTTTCATAAATTAAATTTACTAGAAAGATCACAATATTTTCTGAATTACCTAGAAGTGACTTTTGAACCGGGATCAATAACTCAAAATCTAAGCATTTTTATTTTTTTCTAATAACACATAAAGAAATATATTAATTTTTCTTACAGCCGCAAAAAACTCGACCTGAAAAATATTGATCCGGGTTATTTATTGCAGTATTTCTAATAAATCAAATTATATTGTATTTCATCTATTTTCAAAGAAATATATTCAATATTTCTAATATTTTAATACAAAAAATTTAAAAAATTCTGTTTTATAAAAAAAAAAAAAAAAAATTGAGACCGTGGGAACCCCACGGTCTGAGAAAAAAAAAAAAAAAAAAAAAAAAAGACAATTTGAGACCGTGGGAACCCCACGGTCCTTATGGTTTTGAAAAAAAAAAATCAATCATATTGGTTCCCTAAAAAACGTTTTATTAATTATGGTTTATGAAAAAAATTCCATTTTCTTCCGTGGAAGAACAGATGTCTTATCCAACTACGCTAGACAGTGTTGACTGAGATTTTTAATTTATTATGTTCATCTGGAGCTGAATTTTTATTAATTTGCATCCCCTGACATAATCTCAAATTTTGAGTTGATTTGTTGAAAGTTCAACCTTTCAAATCCTTTCTGCACGCATTTCAAAGCACAAAATAATGGCCTCCTGCATTTCGAATTTGTACTGAAATTTTTGTTGGCATATCTTTAGATAAACTGAAAATTTGAGATCTCTCTGAAGATTAAGACACAATTTGATATTTTTAAGAAGAATAAGTTTTCATCTAGTGATAAACACAATACGACAACATGTCCCAAACTGTGCTCTGTTTATATATATTTTATTGAGTAAAGCTAATATACACTTAAGTGTACCAATGAACTCATACACTTAACTCTAGGACTGTACGATTAGCTTTGAGATTCGTGTACCACGACTTTTAAAGAATTTACACGACTTTTAAAGAATCTACACGAATCTCAAAGCTAATCGTACGGTCCTAGGATTAAGTGTATGGGTTCATTGGTACACTTAAGTGTATATTAGCTTTACTCTATTTTATTTGATTTAGTGAGATATTGAACAATAAGAAGAGAATGGATAGATTACTCTGATACCACTTAATGCAATCTCGGTTTCGAATCTCAACTCCGCTAGTGACAGGTCTCAAAAATAATTTAGCATAATTTGAAACAAAAAGGTGCTAAGTAGCAAAAGGCGAGAATAAATTCTCTCTCAAGAAAACATGAATAAGAAAATGACATGCCATTTATTCTTATAATACAACCATAATATATTAATTAACTTAAAAAAACTAAATGAACACTTAGAAACTAACAAACATAATTAAAATGATATAGAAAATATAAATAGTCAAATCTAAAAAATAGTAAAATAATAAAGTTTCCTATAAAGTACAACATAATCAAATATTGTAATTAATCATCTTAGAAATTGATGAATTAGTGAGATCTCTTATTGAGACTTGTGCCTAACCTTTCAAGAAGATTGAAACAATTAACCTGTACTGAGTTCTAGTTCGAGTCTAAGTTTGAGTCCAAGACCAAATTTTGATTTTCGTCATAGGAGTTCGCATGTTTGAAATCCGAAAAAAACAACCATCTATAAATATTAAATAATTGGATAACTTTACCTCCAACTTTTACTTAAAAAAAATATATAAAACAACACTGACACTTAAATTTCTCTCTAAAGAAATTCTTGACTCCATCAAACGTTTAAGAAAAGGCTTATAATTATTAGAAACTTAATTAATGTAATTACTTGGATATTTACTATCAACTAATATTGAACCCGCTTTCTAGGCTTTTGATTTTATTTGAAATGTAGTGTCAAAGTATTACTTTGTAATTTGATGGTAGTATTCATTTGGTATTTGCAAGGTGCCACCTCAAAAGTTTTATAATTTATATAAGATATTTTATGGCACTTTTGGAAAGGATAAAGTCAATAATATCCATTAGATATTTTCATGGCTTCAGAACTTGAGATTCTTTAATATATTATGTTCATCTGGAGCTCAATTTTTCTTGGCTCTTGTTTCATTTTAATAATAAAAAATAGGAGCACTGATTCTTATTTTATCTAAAGAAATTCTTTGCTTATTCAGCACCTAACTTGACTGTACTTTTTTTTTTTTAAAGAAATGGACAATTAATAAAGGATGTTGGACAAGTGTTGCCAAATATCCACTTTTTAATTGGCCTAAGTTGCCAGCTCAACACTTGTCTCTAATTTGTTTTTTTGTGCACTTTTGGAAAGGATGATGTTTTTAGTGATATAGAGAGGATTTGAAAGCGCTTCTTTAATATAAGTTAGCACAGACACATCATACTAATTATGCTAATTATGTACAGTCTAAACCGGGTCCCTTTCTGGATGCTTCTCTCACTGTCGGCGAAATTAGAGTTAGCTTACACCATAAAAAAAAATGAATTGGGTTTTGTTTCAAACGATTTTGGACAAATTTTATCCAAAACTGGTTCTAAATTGTTTTATCTGCGTTGTAATTTTGGTCAAAAAAAATTAAAAAGGTTATATTCAGCTGCCAAACGAGAATAAGAATGGACTTGAGTTTGGATTTAATTTGAATGGCTGAACAAACTTGTATTAATAAATTTTGACGGTCCCATGAATCTAAATTGGCACAAATTTT
The DNA here is from genome assembly GCA_033356055.1 of Carex pumila. Lineage (NCBI taxonomy): Eukaryota > Viridiplantae > Streptophyta > Magnoliopsida > Poales > Cyperaceae > Carex > Carex pumila. The sequence goes on along the minus strand of JARJHM010000767.1, from coordinate 95,367 downwards.
AATACGAATTGGACATTACAACTCAGTTTTGAATAAGACTGTCCAAAACTCTCTGAACCAAAACCCCATCAATAAGAAAAATCACCTTACAGTGCTTCATTATTCTTAAGGGCCTCTTTGCATATTGGAATAAATTCAAATTAAATTAGATTAAGTAAAATTTTATGATCCGACTAGCGATACACTATTTTTAAATTCCTTCTCATATGCACAGGATTCTGAAAATTGCCATCAAAATAATTCGAAACCGATACTTAAGACTAGAAATCACTGACAATAGCTCCTTTCCGTATACCAGCACATTGTAATATTGTATTAAAGCTGTATTTAGGAATGAAATTGAGATATATTTTCATCAATCATATGGAGCATTTTTATCAATTGGAATGTATATTGGTACGTCTTGCTCGAATGATCCCGTGAAGTACAAAATATATAGGATTTATACACACTGTAACAGACTAATTGATAGGCAAATGGAGCAACGGCTAGTGAAACACAATACCTACAGCTAAATATAATCAAATGAATGACACATGGAGAGTTAATAGGTGAGCAATAGGACAAGATGTCATGGAACACCTGTACATAGGTTATAAATGGGAACATGATATAACTCACACGGCAAGGTATTCGTGCTTTATATACCTTTATAGATTGGTCAGAGATAACGGCTAGTCTAGACCAGATGTAATCACAATTGGTCATAGAATTAATGAGCAAGTATGATTAAGCATATATGAGTATGTATTAAGATATCATTAATAGGCAATAACTATGCTAACAAAAAAAACCGGAAGGCTAGCTTCTGGAATGATACACGACACAGAATTTTATTTGAAGATAAATAAATATATATATATATATATATATATATATATATAGAGGAGGGATCGGATTACACCACTATTTTGGTGACATTGTGTGACAATGTCCATTTTTGAAATTTAAAAATCCAAATAGTCGATCAAAACCGTTCAATATGATGAATATATTAAGAGTAACTTGGAAATCAAATTTTACATTTTTCTGAATTTTTTTACTATTTATTAAGTATTTAACAAAATCGCTATATTCAGACCGTTGAATTTTTGAACCCCTCTAAATAAATCCAAAAAAAATTCAGAAAAATGTAAAATTTGATCTGCAAGCACATTTTAATATATCCATCAAGTTGAACGGTTTGGATCGACTGTTTAGACTTTGAAAATGAACGGTGTCATCCGATGTCACCAAAAAATGATGTCATTTGATCCCTCCTCATATATATATATATATATTCGGAAGAAACTTTTTTTCTAATTAACGTTATGTTTCAACACACTTGCACTGTCAATGTTTTTTTTTTTTTTTAAATAAATTGTTTCCATACGTACTTCGATAATTCTCATACTGGTACCGTACAAAACTGTAATGCTACATAATATATACTCACGGTATTTTTTTTTTTAATTCTGCTAACAAATGTTTTATAACCACGTCTAGTTTAGTTGTTAAAGTATTGCTCTCCGGGTGAATGAACATAGGAAATCTAATAAATTATGACTCTCATTTAATCTCCAAAAAAAATAGTGAGGCTATGGTACTGAATAGCGTACTTTGGTTCGTACTGTAGATTCATATTTTTATCTTTAAAGTCTAAATAGTCGATCCAAATTGTTGATCATGATCTCCATATGAAAATGTACTTGAAGATTAAATTATACATTTTGTAGAAAATCACTACTTTTCAATGGTCTTGAATCTTTAGATCAAGTGATTTTGTACCTATTTAAAAAAATGTAAAATTGGACATCCAAATACAATTTCATATAATGATTGCGTTGAGCGGAATGGATCGACGGTTTGGACTTTGAAATAGAGATTTGTCCAGAACTTGGACCAAAGTAAGTTATACACAGTACCATAGCAAGTTGGTAGCCCTTTCTAAAGATCAAAATGGACTGGTATCAGACCCATGTACCTGCTCTCCCTCTTTCTTTCGTTTTTTTAGCGAAACTGTCCAAGACTTTTATTTAAAGTTTTAAACAACAATGTACTTGCACAGTAGCTGCTCTTCCTCTCTTACACCTTTGCTGAGTACAACGCTGCATGTGCAGTTCAACTGGATGTTTCAAGATCTGGTACAGAATTGATATCAAATGTTGCTGTCTTAAGCAGCTTATGCTTTCTCCATCTTCGAGGCTTTTACTGCCTGTTTTACTTGTTTTTGTCGTTTTCTTTGCAGCATAACCTTCACTGACATTTAGTTTGGCATTATAGAGACAAATTTCAGAGGTGACGCACCAGCTGCACCACATTTTTAATTTGTCACTTGCCCGTATATTACTCAACTATAAATTAAGATTGTTAAATTTAATGGCTTTCATATTAGATCTAAATCTATAGATCATCTTTGGCTCTTTGATACTTGTATACCCTTAAAAAAAATCAATTGTTGGCTGAATTGGTCAGAGGGGCTGTTCTTTTGTTAGTATGGTTAGAACATAATAAATTGTGTTTCAGGGACCATTCTGTTAAAATCATAAAAAGCATGGGATCTGGACATCTGGTATAGTTTCCCTTGGCTCTTTTTGGAGTGGTACCGGTGATTTGGTACTTAGCCCCATAAACACGATTTGTGATTTCAAATAAAATCAAATGTAATCAGTGGATCTATATCCACTTCATCAAAGAAAAAAAAAAACACGTGTTCAATTAGGCTGTGTGTTTTTCCTCCCCATGTAAAGCATGTAACATATCATTCTTCTTCATTTTAATGAAACATAATCATAGAAGGTCCTTTCTTCACCAGAACAGAGAATCCAATCAAAATGCATTATCATTCCTTGACAAGCATTTCGTAAAGGAAAAAAAAAAAACAGAACACATAAATGGTGACAAAAGAGACCATGCTTATTCACTCAACATTACAAGTGAAAATATTTTTTATTATTTTTAAAGACAGTGAATTTTACCTTTTCCTATAGCAACATCTATTTACTTATTTTAGAAAAACAAACTCAAATAAGGAATTAACTCTCCAAATTTTCTAGACAATGACCTGTTTTAGTAAACAATGAAATATCTCATCAATAAGGCAAAAATGGGAAGGCACAAAAGAAATTCAACTCATATTACAGCGCCTCTATATTTAGACATGATACTTGGATCATTTAAAAAAAAAAAATTCGATGGAGATATATCTTTGCATCTATCAAGTCTCTATTTCAATTACCCACCCGCCAGGCAAAAACAACTAAAACTTAAACCAAAATTTGCAACAATACTGATGCTTCTCAACTTTACAAGTATCACCTCTCACTGATTTTACAGAAATTCCAAAACAAGGAGACTACAAACTTACATGTACCTCAATATTTTGCTCTGTAAACCCTAATGGTACCAAAAGGTAAGTACCACACACTTTGCCTCTCTTCCACTCCTTGATAGAAACGGCTTGCGAGTTTAATTGCACCGACCTTCCAATACAATACTTCCAAGTAACCACCTTAAGTTCATATGGGAAAACATTTTGGTCCCGATGGGGCAGATCAATGTAATATAACGAGAGAGCAATCCCAACATTGGGAATGGATTCCTTCACAAGCAAAAACAGATCGTCACCCGGTCCAAAAAGGGTATAGTAAAGATCCTCTTCATTTAATAGTATACTGATGGATTGACCATAGCTGTAGTAACTGCTGGGGTCCAGGTGGTCTTTCAGAAAATGTTCCCACCATTCTCCTACGAAATTGTGCAAAAACAAATAAAAAGAACCAAAATAAGGTTTGATTTTGCAAACAAACTTCCCATCAGAAAAATTGAGAAATCAAGGATTTGCCTATCAAGGCTCACATAAGACTAATTATTTTGCTAATTAGCTGTACCACATGCAGTTTAAGTTTTAATCAAGAACAATGCAGCCATGTAGTGCCAACCAATACCTGGTACACTGCCATTCCACAATATTACTCCATGCATTTTTGTGCTTATGGTCATTGTTTTGCTTACGTGTTAGTGTACTAGTTGTACTAATACCAGGACAAAAAAAGTGTCAACCAGCAAAAATGTGCACCTGAAGAAGCCTTGTGAACACATTCTAGAATTGGGCATAAAGACAGCTCAAACTCGCACGCATCAGTGTGCACTTGCCTCTGTGAGTAGGAAACAGACTTGCGGCAACCTAAATGGGCATAAGTGCAAGGGACATGTACAGACTCCAAAATCTTCTCGAGTGCGATGCTACGGGACACTACCGGAGCCCTGCAGATGTGACACTTTTGTTGTAGTTTAGACCAGCAGGACTGACACGCCACATGACCATGCACACACTGTCGAAAGTGAATTTGTTTAGTCACTACTTTAGCAATATGAGGTAAAAACAAAAAATGCTTTAGGTTATCATCAAATGTTAGAGATGAGGGAAAGAAGGAGACTGGCTCATCTTTTTAGATAATAATTGCAAATGACATCCAGGGGCGGAGCCAAACTTTCAAACGATGGTGGTCAAGCATATAAAAATTTCTATAGAGAATGGTAGTCACTTTTATAATATCACAACATTTTAATCTAAGTTATATATAAAATCGTACAAAAATATTAATTTTTTTTTAAAAATGGGGGTCAATTGTCACCCCATTGGTTCAATATGCATCCGCCCCTGATGACATCCAAATAGTAAAAGAATCCAGTACACACCAACTTTTTTTTTTTATTATTATTGCAAACCTGTATATATTTCATTAATACAAAAGTGCACAGTACAATGCTGATAAAAAACATCTGAATTCTTCTGACATTCATCTCTTGACTATTCTACCTAATTGTTGAATTACTCTATAAAGTTCAAACAAACTCAGAATCCAGAACACACCAATTATTTTTTATTGCAAACCCATATGTATTTCATTAATAAAAAAGAGCACACTACAATGCATAAAAACAACTGCATTCTGACATTCATCTCTTGATTATTATATATTTTTTTAAATGAGGTTTTGTGCCCTGTTGACTGTTCCATTGCTGAAACTGACTGTTGTATGTACATCCAAAATTTGGTGCAGTGTGATCACTACAACCCCACATCATAGTTGTTAATTTGCCAGAAACAGCATAGCACTGCCTTAGCACAAAAACTAAATTCATCTCTTGACTATTTGACCTAATTGTTGAGTAACTATATCTGGGTGAAATTGCATAAAAAGGTAGCTTCCTAAGAGTTGAACAAAGACTATACATCAGGTAGTTGATCACCAATCTCAAACTGTTGCAGGTAGCTGATAGGTATCGTACCAGTAAATGATCGGTAATTTCTGAGAGAGAATGAAAACGAGACCTTGAAACTAAAATTACCTGATTAACTGGAGAGCACAAGGGCTCGAAGCAAATGGAGCAGTCCAGTAAGTCAGGATCGATCGTGACTTGAATCTCTTTACCTCCTCCAGTCTCATTTCGAATAGAAGGATTAGAAGTCTCTCCTCCCGCGATTTCTCTTTCAGACGGAGGATAAGAAGGCTCTCCTCCTCCGTTTGGAGTCCTTCTCCACATCATCCTCCTCATGGCAGCCCAGCGAACATCACTGATCCCTTCGCTGTCTCCTGTTCGGACACAGAGAGAGAGAGAGAGTGAGAGAGAGAGGCGAGTCTCTCTTTGAATCTCCGACAATGGAGGAGGTGTCGAATTAGTCAATTAGATACGAAACGAGTTTGAAGGAATGTACTTTGAAGAATAGAATGAAAGAATGAATTTGGTTTCTTGATTAATCTTTCTCCGTTACAATTACATTCGACTAATCACTGCCGTGCTATAGCAGCTATACTGTGCACTCTATTACTAACTGAATAACAGAATTCAGTTTTGTTCTTATGTCTAACTAACCATTATATTGACTAGTCAACATGAGAATCAACCTAATCGTCTGTTAGAGTTCAATCCAGATATCAAGATAATATTTCAAAATCAGGAAGAAAGACGATCCGGCGCATCTCAGTATTTGTACTGTAAATATTTACAGAAATTGTCAAGTCGCTTTAAATTTTACAGAATCATCCTCTTCAAATAGAATACTAATAATTTCACGATCATATACAAAATTAAACTACTAGCTAGAGATAATATTTTTATATAAAGATAGATTCAAACCTGATTCAATGTTGGAGGTATGGGTCGTCTTCGAACTAGGTTCGAAATTATTCAACTTTAAAATAATATAATTTTGAGTTGTATATAGTTGGATTTAATTATGTACTTTCACTGCACTCACACAATTAACTTTGATTTGTTTTAGCTTTTAGAAATTGAAATAAAATATTCTCATACATTCTAAAAATTACTTTTTAAGATGAATGAGCGGAGAAAAAAATATAATATTTGTCAACAAAATATTTTGCAAGTAATTAAAAAAACTTATAATTATGAAATTATCGTACATGACATTACAAATAAAATTACCACCTAAAACTTAAAATTAAAATAAAATTACTAACAAAGATGCAAACTGCAAACAGCATTTTATTGATTCAAGACTTTTTTCTTTTATAAAATAAATGCTTCTTACTGATTTAAGGGCTGTGGTGAGTAGGCTTTAGACAGGCCGTGAGGCCCAAAACCACTTGAGCCTCTCTCTCTCCAGTTCTTTTAGCATCTCCGCATCTCCGCATCTCCGCAGATCGCATGCGCTGGCGCAGAGAAACCCAACCGAAGGTGGTCTTCCATCGCCGCTGTCTCAGGTATTTGATCTCTTCTTTTCCTTTATGAAAATGAAATCTACATCCCTTGTGTTCGATTTCTTGGACATCATCGCCTAATAGCGCGCTTTTTTTATCTATTGTCTATTTTATGCTCTTTAAAAAATGACGGTTTTAGCTTGTGAATACTGGTTTAATTTCATACCATAGTATATTCAAAGAATTATGTTTGACGAGGTCATGCTAGTGATGATGAGAATGTAGACAGAGAAATCTGTATTCCTTTTTGAATTTCCAAAAAAGAATGAAGACTTGGTATAATTGGGAATCTCTCTGATGCTTTATCTGTTTTCTTCAATCAATATCCGCAAGCCCTTTTTGAATTTGCTATTTGATTTTCCCATGATAAAATTTCCAATTTTTCTTGTCTATACAGCATCCAGTACGTAGTTAAGTATTTAATTTGTTGTCTATTACATGCATTTTTCAATATACGTTTTCGTTTAAAATGCATTGTATTTATTGTGATGAAGACCCAATGATGTTTATTGTGTTTTCGTTTAAAATGCATTGTATTTATTGTGATGAAGACCCAATGATGTTTATTGTGTTTTCGTTTAAAATGCATTGTATTTATTGTGATGAAGACCCAATGATGTTTAATAAGTATAAGAATGGAGATCTGAAAATGATATTCTCCGTTGAAGTCCGATAAGAATGCACATGAATTTTGGGTTTAGGGTTTAGAGTTTTGGGTTATGGTTTTTATGGCATCTTAATTCTTCTCCTCTCCTCTGCAGCTGTCGCTTGTGTGTGCATCCGTGCGCGTGTGTGGAGACTGGAGAGAAACAACACAAATCAGAGCACACATCTGCTGCCTTAAAGGCTGTAGAAGCTGAGTCCATATTCTCTGAGGTAACATAACATTTCTTGCTGCCTGTTGCATGTGTAATTCGAATGTCCCTTTCCTTTATCCCTCATTTGTGGAGAACACCCTTAGGTGATATAAATTAGTTGCAAGCGAGACATGTACATTTTTTTTTTTTTTGAGTAAAGTTGGAGGTCAAACCACCCAACTGTTTTAATATCCACAAGGGAAGATCCCCCATCCGGGTTTTGAACCAGCGACCTCCCACACAGAGAGCAGGCATGTACATTTTAATATGGGCCCCAGAGAACAATGTGTTGAGAAACAAGTTATGATGCTTACTGAGGGTCTTCACAATGCATTTTATACTCCATTTTTTATTTCCTGCTGATTTTTGTTGCTGCAAACTTTCCCTTGAATTTCTTTCTGTTTTGCTTGATTACGTTCTATTTCCTATTAGCTAAATTTGACTTTTAGGATGCGAAAATGCACAAAATTATCAGATTGCATTGATGATTTTTCTATATTATTGCTGCCGTTGAGGCACAACAATAATTCTTCTTTGATCTTCAAATGCTCCCTATTCTAGCTTTTATTTTTGCATTGTTGTTACCTTGTTGGGTAGATGACTTGATGTTGCACTACATCTGTGGCCTTTACTAAATGTTTGTTATTCTTTTATTCTAAATTACTGGCCTAATGATGAAAAGATGTGGTAAAAAAAAATCTCAAATTCCATGTCATTGTTGTAGCCCAATATATAATGTTGTTTGATGAATGGATAGACAGATTGATAGAAGGAGAAGAGAGAGATTTGTAATTGCTACATTACAGGAGGGATCATGACAAAACTGAAAATTGGAAAGTAAATTTATAGGATTTAATCTCAAACGGTGAGTTAATGCAGACGATATGGATCCATCCCCCTCTTCCCTCAGAATTGATATCACCCCAAGGTACCTCAAATGTTGAGTTTGAATCCAGTGTTTGTTTGGGCCAGATTGGCCCAGATTCTGATCGGACGGTCCGGCAAACTCAAATGGTGAGGTAATGCAGAGGATCTGGACTCCCATCCTCAACAGGGAATATATATGTTTTGGCAAGTGCGTATCCTCTGAGATATCTCAACTTTTGCATTACTGATGTGTACGGTGCCTATTTGGGTATAGCACAGGGGGCTAGTATTATTTGTGCTTTGAGATTTGTGTTAACGTATTTTCATAGTTGAGATTTTCCAAAAAATCACGCAAAATATTTTTTTCAGATATCATCTTAAAAAATAAAAATTCAAAGTTAGACTGACATTCTGAAATTCGTAGCCATGCGTGAGGTCACCACTCTGGATTTATATCTCCGGCATGGTTGTTTTACACATTATATATTTGGGCTCCAGTGACTTTGGCATGTTGAAACAGTAGTATAAACACATTTATGAACATTCTGAAGGCCGAAATTTCATTCATTTTTCTTGTGTTTTCACCTCAGTAACATACATCTTCTTAGAATTTTAACGTTTGTGTGTCTGCACTTATTGATAAAATTGTTTGTTGATATCTTCTGAACAGATTTTTAAACTCGTGTAATTATAAGATTCGTATCTATTGCTCTGCAGCATTATTTGTTTGGTTGTGAAGAATTACAATATTGCATTTGTCCATTTCTGTTATGAATCTCCTTTGTTAGTTAAACACTACCAAAATTGTAGTCATTGTTTGCATAGAGTAATTTCAATAGGACAAAAGGTTGGTTTTTGCTAATGAGCAAAGGAAAAAAAATGATACTTTCTTACCTTTTACAGAGTATCTTTTTTTCCTTGCCTTGGTAAAGTTTTAGTAAATAGGTCCTCTTAAAATATAGCTAAATATTCTTGTACAACAATATTAGATCTTTTTTTGTAAGATTCAAGTGAATAGGAAAATGTAGATAAAATCTGCACCCCTTTTTTCAATTTTAAGAAAGAATTATGACTTGGTTTCTATGAGATTCTCTCCGATGCCATTTTTATTAAGAGTTTTTATGAATCTATTTTGAAACTTAACGTATAATGTGACGGCCTCACAAATCTCGAATGAAGTTGGCTTTTGCACCTATCAAGATTTGTGAAGTTTGATTTTAGTTTTCTTATTAAAATGTGATGCAGGGTTTGCATTTCTCAAATAAGTTTTTTAGAGATTGATTTTGAACCCACTTGAGTGTAATTTAACACATTCAATTCAAAAAATGTTGTTCAAGCTTGGTATAAAGTATTTTTCTGGGGTTTTCTTTTTGCTTTTTTGATGAAAGCATGTTTTACTTGTGCTATTGAAGGCACAGTGATGTTGTAACCAGAATAAGAACGGAGATCTGAAAAAATTGTTCTCTGTTGGAGACCAATAAGAATGCCAGTGGTTTGATGTATGAAGCCAAAACTGCTATGTTAAAATCTTTACCCCTGTGATTTGGACATTGGCTCCCCTCTAATTTTCAAATTCATTTAGTACAAAGTCAAGTAATAAAAAATGATGAAAAAATGAATGCATTAAAATAACTTGTAAACTTCATTTTTATGACTGCTTGACTTTATACTAAATAAAATTCAAAAATTTCAAAATTTTGCATGTACACATCATTTGTAAAGTAGATTTGTTTCAATGATTTGGATTCATTGGCTGAAGCCATGTCCGATAGATTTTGGAGTTATGCTCGCCAAGTCCTCTTTGTGAGCATAGCACACGCTAGCTTTACTCTTTATTTTATACTTGGTAAGAGAATAGAAGTACTCATCTGTCATCTCTCTCTCTCTCTGGGTATATTTGGATGCATGAGAATAACACTTAACTGGGAATAGTGCTCATTTCAATTGAGGTACCTTGGAGGATATAGATTTCTTATTTACAATCACCCACCGCCGCCTCCCACCTCAAAATAGGAGAAGAAAAGTAGCAGTTGACTATGTTACAATGTAAGCCATTGACATTTAAATTTGGGCTCCAGAGACCTTGTGTTGAAAACTGGAAATGATATCAATTTGCTGACGGTCTTCATAATATATGTTCTCTATTTATTATCTCTTTTTTGTGATTCTTTCAATCAATATCCTGCAGATTCAGTCCACGTGCTGAACTCGAGAAATCTCACAATGGAGAACATGCGGCACCGACGCGGAGGTGCACGAGGCGGTTCGGTGAACATAGCTCATGGAGAGTCAGGGTTGAGCAAGGCGGTGAGCTCGGTGTTTGCATTTGTGCGTCTGGCGGAGTTTGAGATCCTCTTCGTGCTCTTTTTCATCATCACCTTTCTCATTTTTAAGGATCTGACATCTCGGCCAGAATACAATGATATATTTGTAAAAAAGTCAGGGAAAGATGGTTTTTGGCCTTACTCATAGAATTCATTTAGTAATTTATTGTGGATTTTGATAAATTTGGTTAGCATTCTAGATGCAATCTTTCATTTCTCTTTTTAGAAATCAATACCAAACAGATTTTTATGAGAGGCATGTCACATGCACGTTTGTAAATGTAAGCATAAGCATACAGTATCAATTTTCAATTTTTCTGTATGGCAAAAGACGCTAGTTCTTCAAAAGAAAAATATCCTGCAGATCTGCTAGTATCCCTATGGAGAATACTAGTATTTGATTTAGTTTTGTTCTTTTCTGAGTAGAGATCTGGTTTTATTCCGAGTTGTCTTTTTGAGAATACATGAACTGTTTCCCTTGAGAATTTAACCAACGAGTAATATTCTTGTAATAGCTAGGTTGTGTTGTTATTTGTTTTGTATCAATTTTTGTGCCATAGTTATTGCTGGTTCAAGGCATGTAATTTTTATAGGGACCTCGAAATACATTATGTTTAGTCTTTAGGGTCTATAAGATATGTACTCAATGGTATTTTTTTTTTTCGTGTGGTATTTCTTCATGATCATTCAATGGGCTCTTTTAATTTGGTTTTCTTCATGATCATTATAACTACATTTACAATTGAAAATAATAATTTTCGTATGTTGTCAGTATCACTGGGGCATAATAATATTTTCCTTTCATCTTTGTAGCAATTGGTGTCTATTTTTTTGACTTGGCATTTGTCAACTGTGCTAATCATCTGATCTGATTTAGTGTAAACTTTAATAGTGGGCCTGATTCCTTTTTTTGGAAGTCAGAAGCTTTGGTTTGGTTTTGGTGGCATCTCCAAAGCTTAAAACTGCTAATTATCCTCTTTGACTTCCAAGATGGAACAAAATTCTGGGTGATATAAATTTATGTTCATTGGATATTTACTATACTAATATTGAAACTGCCTTCTAGGCTTTCCATTTTAATTAAAATATAGTATCAAAGTACTAATTTGTTATTTCATGGTAGTATTCAATTTTCCTGTGAGCCGTGGTTTCAGAATTTAATGGTAGTAAGGTGCCACCTCAAGTTTTATACAGGATACTTTATGGCACTTTTGGTAAGGATAAGTCAAGAATATCGATTAGATAATTTTCATGAGTTTCAGAACTTGAGATCTTTTTTAATATATTATGATTATCTGGAGCTGAGTTTTTCTTGGTCCTGTTACATGTTTTATTGAAGCAAATAAAATAAAAAAGAGCACTGGTCCGAAATTTAATTAAAAAGAAATTCTTTGCTTCGTCATTCGTTGCTTACTGAGGAAATTTTTTATCTATAGAAATTATTAAAATCGCACGTACGGAAACAAAAAGAGTGTCTCATTTTCAACAAATATAGAAAAATCTGATTCAATAAATCCTATCCAAATATATAGATCGGACTCAATGGTCCAGATGCATTGATATATTTTATTTTAAAAAAATAGACGTCAATGGAAAATTTTGAAATATAGATGATACAGAAAATTAAGTTAGAAATGGATCGGTCTCAATAATGAAGATCTAATTTTGAATTGATTAAATGTGATAGCTACCGATATTCTTCTTTTCTACCAAATTTAAAAAAAAATTATTTGGATTTTCGATCCACTTAAGATCTGATGAAATATGGCACTTGTATTTCTCCTTTTCAAATGTTCAAAATATATATGAGGAGGGATCAAATGACACCATTTTTTGGTGACATCGGATGACACCGTCCATTTTCAAAGTCCAAACAGTCGATCCAAACCGTTCAACTTGATGGATATGTTAAAATGTGCTTGCAGATCAAATTTTACATTTTTCTGAATTTTTTTTGGGTTTATTTAGAGGGGTTCAAAAATTCAACGGTTTGAATATAGCGATTTTGTTAAATACTTAATAAATAGTAAAAAAATTCAGAAAAATGTAAAATTTGATTTCCAAGTTACTCTTAATATATTCATCATATTGAACGGTTTGGATCGACTATTTGGATTTTGAAATTTCGAAAATGGACATTGTCACACAATGTCACCAAAAAAGTGGTGTAATCCGATCCCTCCTCAATATATATATATATATATCGATGAATATGGACCATTGAGTCCGATCTATATATCTGAATAGAAGTTATTGAGTCCAATCTTTTTATATTTGTTGAAAATAAGTACTCTTTTTGTTTTCGTACGTATAAATTTAATAATTTCTATAGATAAAACATTTCTCTTATGCAGCGCCTAACTTACTGTACTTCTTTCTTGCAAATATCCACTTTTTAATTGGCCCAAGTTGCCAGCTCAACAGTTGTCGCTAAATTGTTCTTTTGTGCGCTTTTAGAAAGCTGAAAGCATGATACTTTTATAGTGATATAGATGATTCGAAAGCGATTATTTAATATAATAATGTTAGTTAGTAGAGATACATTAAATTAAAGTAATTAAACTTACTATGATCCAGATGAATTAAATATTATAATATTATAATATTTTTTGTGCTTTTCTCCCCGTGGGCGATACATTAAATTAATTAAACTTCTATGATCCAGATAGTAATATGCTGTTCTTAAGCGTTACTATGATCCAAAACACACAAAGAGAGTGATGACAAAAAAAGACAATGCGTATTCACTCAATGTTCCAAGTGAATTTTTTTTTTTATTATTGCTAAAGACAGTGAATTTCACCTTTTGCTATAGCAACATCAATTTACCTATTTTATTAAAAAAAAACTCAAAAAAATAAGGAATTAACACCCCAGTAATCAATGAAATATCTCATCAAATAAGGCAAAAATGGGAAGGAACAAAAGAAATTCAACTCGTACTATAGCAACTCTATATTAAGATATGATACTTTCATCATATAATGAACACGAGGAGACACCAGGTGACATCTTTACACTTCCCTTATGATATTAACATTCTGTAAATGAACAATTTGCTTTAGCCTTACAATGAATCAAGTTCACATTGCATTCGGACCCAGTAAGAGAAACGGTTGGTTAAAAATCCATCCAAAGAAATACTTTGTTGGTAAAATATCTTTGCATCTACCAAGTCCTAGTCACTATTTCAATTACCCATCCGCAATGCAAAAAAATAAAAACTAAAGGTCAAACCAAAATTTGCAACAATACCGATACTTCTCACCTTTGCAACTATCACCCAGCACTTTTCACAGATTTTACAGAATGAACACATGCTGGGTGGCATTTGCAAAAAAAATTTAAAAAAAAAAAGTCATATTACACATCACGTCTTCCACCCCTCTTTGCTAATTTTTCTCGAATTAAGCCCTTTAGACAACGGCTTAGATAAGGGTTTAGAAGGAGTCAAGGGTGCCTCTTCATCATGCCAACCATCCCAGTTTTCAGGGTGTCTTTCAGAAAATTCCCTCCCACCAGTTGACACGGGCAGCTCCAAATCCGGTTTCTGGTATAGGAACCCCAATTCGGGATGTTTTTTTCGGAATTTGACAAATAAGGAAAGTACTAGGAAGAACACAGCAACAAGTAGGAAGCAAACTACGGTGACGCGTGTGAGGAGGTGAATAAAGTGAGAAGAGGTTCTAGGAGTTTCTAGAAGGAGAGTGTTCCGAAGGTCGAGTCTACAGTGGCTTTCTTGTGATATTAGAATAATTGTGGTGTCTTTTGCACCGTCAGTTAGTGAAACCTTGACCTGATTTTTGTAAATTAATATATGAGAGAGGGAGAGCGGTAACAAATTTTGATATAATTGACAGTCACAGGTGGGTCCAGATCTCCTAAAGTAACCCAAATTTTGAGTTTGGATCCGGTCCATCCGATCATAATTCGGACCAATCCGGTCCGAAGAGGAATGTACGGGGCTCCTTTAATATGCGTGCCAGATCAGATTGGACAGTCCAGATCCATACTCAAAATTTGGGTTACCTTATGGGATCCGAATTCATGACAGGTACATGAAAGGTATTCATACATTTTTTTTCAATTAGCAAAAGTTCCATCAATCAGATACTAGCAAGATTTATAGAACTTTTGTTATTGACCCCGTTTCCTTTCATTGGCCTAGATATTATCAAGATTCTGTACTCATAGTACCTGTTAGGTACCTGTACAATAGTAATTTGTAATTCCTTTTGCAATTGTTGCAGCCTTCTAAACTTCTTTTGAATTCAATTGAGATCTAAAGGATTCTAAACATCAAGAGCTGCTTCCAAACAAAGATTTCTTTAAGTGCTTTGTATATCTGTTGGTTACTGTACTGGTCAGGTCCAGTATCTGTCAAAATCATAGTCTGAGTAATTCTAGTTAAAACTAACTAATGGGTATAGTACCTTCTTGTGTTCCTTTGCCCTAAGCTGGACCTGTGACTGCTCCAGATTTACAAATGACGGTCCGAAAATCTTTATCTCAAGCGAATCTGTGCTGTTATTCTCTATAAGAAGAGAAAGCGCAAGGGAATCTGGTACACAATGTCAAAACCATACCTCAGTATTAATATAGTCAACCTTTTCTGTGATACTGAATCAGTACTAGTAACTATTAATACTTGAAAACATGAGCATGAGCAGGTTCAAAAGGAGTTATTTACATATAGAGTGCTATGTAATTCTCTAAATAGGGAAGAAAAACTCATATGTCAGCATTCTAACTTGCTATTTAATTCTTCATAGGGTATTTAGATCGTCTAATATTATTAGCTTCTGACCAATAATGACTGGTAATATATTACACGTATGAAAGCTGGTACGGATTGAGATTGTAGAAGTCATGCGGTTAATCAGTTTATTTTCTATATTACCGGTCTGGATTACTATTATAATATCTTCTCACATAGATCATGTACCTGTTCCGGGCACTCTCAAACAAGCAATGAACATATTTTTCTCATCCACACATCTATTAGATGGATCACATTCTTCTAGATCCGGAAAGGAGACCCATTCCCCATTTTCGCCTAGTTCCGTCTTTGATTCATTCAGTTTCTTAAGTGGCTCATCCCGTCTCAGGGGCAATGCAGACATACTGCCACTCTCTTTGGTTTTATTTAATTCGCTAACCGTTTCTTTTGCGGCAGTCATATTGTCACTCTCATTGCTTTTCTTGGTATCATTTAGTTTGCTGATCGTTTCTTTTGTGGCATTGGCAACATTAGGTGGAAGCATGTGTATTACATTTGTAGTATTATTACTATCCGAAGTAGCCTGAAAATTACCAACATATGAAAAAAAATCAAAACAACATTCAGAATTAGATCTTGGAGAAAGTGCATCTGGCAGTAAAAAGAAAAAGAAAAATCTTAACTTCATCATTTCAAATAACTATGACTTGTGACCCACAAAAGCAAGAAACACCAAAGATGCTCTATAAAGTCAATGCTAACTAAACAAATTATTTGGAACAGCTCTAACGGGAGGATTACAAAATTATACCAAAAGAATGGGCAGTACCAGCAAACTTACATAAAATTAGCACAAGAGATGATGTGTGATAATATTATCAGGCAAATCAGAACTCTTTTGATTTTATGAGTATATATGCTATTTTGCAGTTTTCAACGGGCATTCAATTAATGTTTCTTTCTTTAATCATAACCTTCTGTTCCTTTTTTTTAAAAAAAAGATTTATCTCAATTATGTTGCATTTGATAGTGATTAGCCATTGGTAAAGTCGGATACTTTTTTCAGAAAAAGCAACGCTCTTTTGAAAACACTAAAATGATTCTTGTTATTTCCAAATAACACCCATCAGTCTTACAATTTTCTGGAAACAACCCACATTTTGGGGTCATTTGCAACTCAATGAACCAGTTATATGATGGTAAAGCCATGCATATATGATAAATTTGCTGCAGATCATGTCACTTCAAATCAACAGAACTGCACAACACTCATATTCCAAATAGGCTACTGGATTCGTTTTGTTCAATTCTTGAATAGTATCTGTTAATTTTATATTTTGCTTATTTGAAAACTTGAGTTGAATTAATGCACATTCAAAATATATCCTAATAAATCCAATCTGTCAAGGATTGAAGCCTGACTTACTGGATAAAATTATTTTCTCCAAGCCTGAATTACTCGATAAACCCCAAAAAACACAAATTAAAGAAGCAAGAATTGGCAAAACTTCTCCAAGCCTGAATTACTCGATAAACCCCAAAAAACATAACTTAAAGAAGCAAAAATTGGCAAAATACAACAGTCAATGTCTAAACTTCGCACTCACCTCTGTGGCAATGGCGAAAAGCACGAAAAATGCAAAGAAAATTGAACAGCTACAATAATTCATCGCAACAGCGCCGCTAATCGATCAAGACTGGCTTTAGATAGAGAAAACGATGATTTCATCTCCCGAAATCATAGATCTGTAGTTTATAGAACTGGGAAACCCCAGTGCTTGAGCTAAGATTCAATCTAGAAATCAGGTTCTATAGAGGATTCTCTTACAGGGAGGGACGGATTTGAGATTCAAAAGGTTAGTCAGACACTGCTGTTTTGTGAAAGAGTGAAAAATGATGGTGACAGTCAGAGAGGTGGCGCTGTAAAGTCTGCTCTACGGCGACTGCGTAGGGAATATATACGCCTTAGGTACCTCACCGTTTGAGTTTGAATCTAGTCGGTTCGTTATATATTTATAGACTTAACACGAATCTTAAAAGGACACGTCCATTGCAGACATAGACCGGGTTAGTCCGGATTAAAAAACAAATAGTGAGGTAATGCAGTGGATCGGGACTCTGCTGGTGTGCGACCGATTTTTTTTATTACCGTTTTTGGAATAAAATAAATTAAATAAGTATATTTCTGAAATTTTCTACTTTTATACTGATAGTCTAAATTTGTGGAACTAAACAAGTTGTTTCGTAAGTTTAGAGTCTTAGACTGCAGAATTACAGTATATTCACTAAATTATATTAATTTGATTTTTCAGTCTAAACTTGCAGAATTACCTTTTTTATTATGCAAATTAGACTACGGTACTGATAAAAATGGAAAATTTCAGAAAATATGATTATTTGGTTTACTTGTGTTTAAAAGATAGTAAAAAAAAATATCAGTGTGTGTGGGGTTTAGTCTTCTTGGTTTTGAACCTAACCGAGAAATATTTGGATAATTTGTTTTGGTTCACTCGGTTGAAAAATCAGACTTAGTCGGTTTTTGCTTAATTGGGTATTCATTTAATTTCATGTTTTTAAATGGGTTAAATTAAATCAATAAAAAAATTGGTCTTTCATTCATCGAGAAAAGTAACAGAGGACGAACAATTCGTGTGTAACAAAAAAGAATCAGTCATTGTCTGATAATAGTTAGTTCAAAATTATAAGAATGGTGGGTGATGACTTTTATTTAAAAAATAGTTGGGAAAAATAATGTAACATAATTTTTTTTATCTGCTTAGAAAAGAAGTGAACAAGTCAATGACAAGCAAACATTTGTATTTCTTCACTACTAATTCAACATGTAAGTGACAGAAAAAAAAAATAGAATGACGTAAGAAACAGTACTACATTGCTACCAAAATAATTAGAAAAACTGAAAAGTAGATTATAAAATGAATAGAAAGTGAAAGAAAAAAACTTAATGAGATTTTTGAAAAAATATATATATATCTAAGAGTCAGATATAAACCATTCAATTCGCATCAAAATTTATATAGACAGTTCATGGAGCCATTTAAACTTATTAAGTTTTATATCCATTGGCACAAATCTTATAATAGATCAGACGATTTCAGTCCATTTTAAAATAATTCTTATTGACAAAACTAATTCGGAAAATCAAACGTTTGAAAAAGAATTGACAACTAACTCCTATATTGTTTCACCCATACGGTTTGAAGTTTAATTGGGACTAATTCCTCAGAAACAGCTTTTGATCGGGTTTTTATATTGTGTAATTATATTTTATTTTAATGTATTATTTTGAATCTTTCGTCAAAGAATTTGGACTATTCATTGAAGGTCCTAACCGGGAACTAGAAAAATATTTTCAGGAATGGACACATAATTTCGTGGAAAAGGATAGAAATCGGATTCAAATTTATTAGCTATTCGGATACAATTTCACATAACAATAAATATAACAAAAAAAAATTAATTACTTGAAGAAATCAATAATTCAACATAATAAAAAAAAACAATTAACAATTCAATCTAAAATAATTTGAAAAAATCAACAATTCAACGTAATGAAAAACAATCAACAATCGTTAAATCTTTTGCTCTATGTTTCAGCTTACTGAGTCTTGGCCTCTTGGGAGAGCTAAGAAAATTTTCAGACGGGATATAAACGAATTGGGCCTTTTTTTCAATTAATTTCAAAAGTCTAAGGGGTAGTTGCCCCCCTTATGGGTGTTCATTAGGTCCAGTTTAATTGGTTTTGAATTGAACCGAATTAGTTTAAATTAAATGGTTCAGTTTTTTTTCTTTTTAATTTAATGGTTTGGTGTGGTTTACTTTTTAAAACCGAATTATAGCTTTGGTTCTCTCGGTTTGGAAATTTTTAAAACCGAAATAACCGAACCGACCAAACTATTATATATTATGAATTTGGTTTTGACTGCCCCGATTTATTTCTTAATCAATTGCTTTAAATATTTTGATTTATTTCTTTATATACTTCGGTTTATTATAAATAAATTACTTTAAATGAAAAATTAATATATTTCAATTTGAACCGAACAAACCAAAATAAAATTCTAATTTGATTCAATTCGGTTGCAATGTTAAATCGGTTTAATTCAGCTCTATTTTTGGTTTGCCTGATTGTCTGATTGTGGGCCATTTCCACTATTTGATCTGCTTGAATCTCGTTCAATCTATTATGGCCATTTCTGGGGACAATAACCAGTTAACCACCTCCGTGATTGAAAGGTGGTAATGCTAAATTCAACTTTAGACTTAACAACCAAGAATTTGACTTGGTGATTGAATTAGCAAAATTTAGTGTCATCGCCATCATAGTTAAGTTAATTTCACATGCTGGAGATGAAGTGGACTCGTCGAACCGCTAACATCCGCAAATTTGTTCTTTTTCGATTGAAGCTGTTATGTGGTGGAAACACGAGTCCATATTCTCTGTGGTAACCAAATATATTTGTCTAGATCCGAGAATTTTAAAAATTCAGACCAATTCGGCTCAATATTAATTGCACGAACTTCTTTAATATTTATGCGGATTGCCGGATTCTGGCCAGATTTATCTTAGGTGATATGAATTCGCGAAAACACGAAGAGTGTTTGGACTGGTGATGAAAGGAAGGTGCTAGCTAGGGCTGTATAAAAAGCTCTCGGTTCGGTAACAAACTCGCTAACAACTTGTTCATTTAAAATTTGAGTTAGTTTGACTCGAGTTGAGTTCGAGTTGGACTCAACTTGCTCGTTACAACTCGTGACTCGTTTGATTAATGATTTTCTTCATAATTTTTGGCTCATTTTATTTTCTCAATTAGATGTAACTGATCAAAGTTGACTCAACTCATTTCATTTCATCATTTTGTTGTAGATTGTTTGTTAATTCCTGTGTTATATGGATACGGATACAGCGATACAGTAATTTTCAAAAATCTAGGATACGATACATCTATTATATATATAGGACTTGGCTACGGTGCTATGGGTAGCTAAGAGGCCTCCCGTGCTACGGCTCAATATTCGACTTTTCAAAATCCTAACGGTCGATCCGAACCGTTCATCTTGTTCTCCATATTAATATGTGTTTGGAGACCAAATTTTATATTTTTTGAAAAATTTTTACTATTTTTTTAGATTTATTGAAAATCGTTGTTTTTCGGACAAATCTAGACCATAAAAAACAGCGATATTCAATAAATCTAAAAAAATAGTAAAAATTTTCCAAAAAATGTAAAATTTGGCCTCCAAACACATATTAATATAGAGAACAAGATGAACGGTTTGAATCGACCGTTAGGATTTTAAAAAGTCGAATATTGAGCCGTAGCACGGGAGGCCTCTTAGCTACCCAGAGCATATTAGCCAAATCCTAATTTATATATTACATTTGATCTAATTATTTAAATAACCACAAAAGTCTAATTAATAAGTGAATATATTACAAAAATATAATTTGCTAAATAGAGCTATAATTTATAAGAATACATAAAGTATTATAGTTACTCAGATACTATGTTATTCCGATACGCTAGTTTAGGCTCTGTACCCGTATCACATGCGTATCGGATACAGATACGCACCCAATACGGCTCTAATATGCCTGCTGGCGTATCGGCTGACGTGACGTATCTTTACTCAGTCGATATGGTCTCCGATACTTCGTTGACACGTCTGGATACGATCATCAGCGCCTGTGAACCGCGCCCGTACCCGTGAGCCGCGACTGTGAGCGGAGCTGAACCCGTAAACCATGCAAAATAACTTTGGTGGAGTGGTTAAGTGTTTTGCGCAGGAGTGAGCCTTCTCAAGATCGAATCTCGCTACCTGCAGAGAAAAAACTCAATTTCCTCTGGGAGGTGTTTGCGCAGTGCACAGGGTCAAAGTTGCGGCTCACGGCTGTGGGGGCGCGGTTCACAGGTGATGCCCGCTGGTGTTTGCATGGTTTACGAGTTCAGCTCCGCTCACAGTCGCGGCTCACGGGTACGGGGGCGGTTCACGGGCACTGATGACCATATCCAGACGTGTCAACGGAGTATCGAAGACCGTATCGACTGAGTAAGGATACGCCACGTCATCCAATACGCCAGCTGGCGTGTCGGAGCCGTATCGAGTGCGTATCGGGTGCGTATTCGTATTCGATACGCATGTGATACGGGTACAGGGCCTAAACTGACGTATTGAGGTAACATAGGTTAATTCAATATTTACTTCTCATATTATTACATAATAACAATTATCAATTCAAGTGTTCAATATTTCAATACCTTAAATGAGTTGACTCATGAATCACGAGCCAACTCGAGTTACTCACAAGTTGAATTCGAGTTAGCGAGCCAGCTAAACTCAATATTCTCAACTCGACTCAATATCTTCCGAGTTGAATTCGAGTTGTACATAACTCGAGCTAACTCAGCTTATTAGTAGCCCATGAGCTATATTTTCAAACCCCTTTGTTAATTTCATCACACTTTTTTTTTTTAAATTGGTACTGTTGCATTTCAGTTTGATTCATCTATGCATGCGTAACTGGGCTAAATTATTCGTTCTATATTGTATTTAGATCCATCTTTTTATAATATCCATCAATATTATTAAATAAATACTTTTCCATTAATTGATTTTTTAAAATAAAATTTGTTATTTTGTAGAAGAATTTATTTTTGTTGTCTTATAATATATCTCATTACATCGTACTGATAGGCCTAAATTATATACATATTCGATCTGATTTTTATCACGAAATAACACCAAATATCTTGTATTTTGAATATAAAGTGAATAGATTACACCTAGGATCAAGTTACTGCTTTTGCTTGGTTTTAACTTACAGGAAATGAAGAAAAATGAAGAAAAATCGAAGAAAAATGCCCACTGCGAACACGCGGTTTGGAATATGGGCAAAATAAGTACTTAGATGGATTTCTGGACGCGCGCCAATTTTAAAAAGGTATAATAAGCTATACATCAAAATCCGTGCAAAACCGAAGAAAAATGCCCACTGCGAACACACGGTTTGGAATATAGCCAAAATAAGTACTTAGATGGATTTCTGGACGCGCGCCAATTTTAAAAAGGTATAATAAGCTATACATCAAAATCCGTGCGGATGCACGGATCTCGATGCAGCTGCACTCTGGTCGCACAGGAAAAGTCCGAGCCTAGTGCGGATCTCGATGCATCCGCAGTGCGGATTGTGAGGACGCAGTGCGGATCCCAGTGCAGATTGTGAGGACGCAGTGCGGATCCCAGTGCGGATGATACTGTAGCAGTGCGGATTGTGAGGACGCAGTGCGGATCCCAGTGCGGATGATACTGTAGCACTGCGGATCCCAGTGCGGATGGTACTGTAGCAGTTAGCCAAAAATAGAGTCTGAACTTAAAATGGTCATAACTTTTGACTCCTAACTCCGATTAAGGCTTATGACCACTTTTTGGAAAGCTAGCGAGAAGATCTACAACATGAGAAACTAAAAACTAAAATTTTTCTCAGTGCGGATCAGCCCACCCGCAGTGCGGCTCGGAGCACCCGCACTGGACCCGCAGAGAGCCAAAATTGCACGTTTTTGACAGTTTTTCTATTTTTGGTGCATCATGGACGCGTTTTGACAGCCACATGTGGACAAGACAATCCTGAAAAACAATCCAAATATAACACCCACTAACTCCACTTCCTAGGCTCTTAATTGGACATGATCATTGGCTATAAAAGAGGGGATCTCATCTCATCTCATATCATCTCTTCACATCTCCTCTCTATCTCTTCCCATTCATTCTTTCATTCTCTCTACACACATAGCGATAAATTCTGAAGTAAGGAAAGCTTTCAAGCAAGGAGAAGAAGGGTTTCCTGAGCAAGAAGTCGGCAAGATTGAGGGCTTTGATCAAATAAAGGGTGTAATTATTTCTTTATTTCATTTCTTCTTACTTTTGTCAATTTTTGTAATGGATCTCTCCATGAGGGAGTAGATCTCTCTCTAGGGGTTTAGGTCAATGCATGAACTTGTTTAATTCTATTTTATTCGGTTATTTGTTTTTATTATGATTGTTTTATGGGATTTGATTGTTAATTTCTGTGATTTAATCATTTGTATTAATTACATAGTTAGTACTTGAATTGTAGTATCCCGTTTTGGATTCGAAAGAACCAAAATTGACTGTGATCAATAGGATAGTACCAAACTATGAATGCAAATACCTTAGGTTTAGGTTAAGATTGTAACCAATTTAATCTAAGCCGGAAATATAGAAATTAAGGTTAGGAATTTGGTGAAGAACCTAATCGTGAAGTCAAACCCTAATTAGGACATCTCAATTCAAATCGGGTATTGGTATGATGGACTTAATTGCGAAGTACCAATATTTGAGGAGATGAGAGACTAACAAGAGCTTATAGGTCTAGGTAGCTAGGGTGGGGAACTTCATTGAGAAGTTCGAGTTACCTAGGCATGTTATTAATTTACGAAAGTAACCCTTAATAACATATTAGGTTAGAAACCTCATCAAATCATACATGAATTTAAACAAATACCGAATTAATAGAGTTAGCAAGGAATTGTAGACCAAAGACCCCTAGATCTCTAAATCTTGAAAGCAAACCAATTTCTTTCTTTTACTTTTATTTACAATTATTGTTTCAAAATCCTTTCTCTTGGGTATTGAACCCAACCTTAGGAATTGTTAGAACAAACCCCCCAATTTACTTTAATTGCACTTTACTTTATTTATTTTCTGAAATTTATTACTAAAGTTTGAACTAAGTTTTTATCGTACTCCCTGTGGATCGATACCTAAAATACTACTTTGATAGAATTGTGCACTTGCAATTTAACTCAAACGCGTGTTAAAGGTTTAAAAGGTACATCTTATTGTACTGAAACTTTGTGCATACGCTTTTGCGCGCATCACGTACGGACACGATACTAGTTAAATATTGATTTGTAGTGACTAATTTCTATAACCTATATATATAGAGAGGTTGGCTACTCTACTTACATAAGCATATGAGGATATATGCTTATAAGTTATTTTTTCATTTTTAAAATTTAAAAAGTCGATCTAAACCGTTAGATGTGATCTCTATATTGAAATGTGCTTGGAGACCAAATTTTATATTTTTCTGAATTTTTTTTACTATTTATTAAACCACTTTGAAAATCGTTGATCCAACGATGGCTTAACAAAACAGTAAAATCAGAAGCACATTTCAATATAGAGATCAAATCTAACGGTTCAAATCGACTTTTTAGATTTTGAAAATGAAAAAATGACTTATAAGCATATACCCTCATATGCTTATATAAGTAGAGTAGCCAACCTCTCTCTCGATATATATATATTGGGCTATGGTGCATTTCAATGCATATGTATTTTTGTGCATTGAACTATATATCGCCGATTTAAAGTCCAAATGACAAATCCAAAATGTTCAACTTGTTCTCCATATTAATATGTGTTTGGAGACCAAATTTTATATTTTTTGGAAATTTTTTACTATTTATTAAGCCACTTTGAAAATCGTCGATCCGATGGTAACAGTAAAATCAAAAGGCAGCATTGGATCAATGATTTTCAAAGTGGCTTAATAAATAGTAAAAAAAATTCAAAAAATGTAAAATTTGGTCTCCAAACACATTAATATGGAGAACAAGATGAACAATTTGAATTGGTCATTTGGACTTTGAATCCGGTGATTTATAGTTCAATGCACAAAAATGCTTATACATTGCAATGCACCGTAGCCCATCTCTCTCTCTCTCTATATATATATATATAGAGAGAGAGAGAGAGATAGGCTAATATGCTTTCGGTAGCATATGGGCCGAAATACACACGGTCCAAATTTGAAATTTCAAAATTCAAAAAGTCGATCTGAACCGTTCATCTTGTTCTCCATATTAATATGTGCTTGGAGACCAAATTTTACTTTTTTCTTAATTTTGTTACTATTTATTAAGTCACTTTGAAAATTACTGATCCAACGGTGGCTTAACAAAACAGTAAAACTGTTGGATCAACAATTTTCAAAGTGGCTTAATAAATAGTAAAAAAATTCAGAAAAATGTAAAATTTGGTCTCCAAGCACATATTAATATGGAGAACAAGATGAACGGTACAGATCGACATTTTGGATTTTGAAATTTTAAATTTTGATTGTGTGTATTTCGGTCCATATGCTACCGAAAGCACATTAGCCTATCTATCTATATATATATATTGGAATATGCTAGCATGCTATGCGTAGCATAGAGGCCCTCCGTGCAACGGCTCAATATTCGACTTTTCAAAATCCTAATGGTCGATCCGAACCGTTCATCTTGTTCTCCATATTAATATGTGTTTGGAGACCAAATTTTACATTTTTTAGAATTTTTTTACTATTTTTTTAGATTTATTGAAAATCACTGTGTTTGGATGGTCCATAATTTTCAGTAGCATATGGTCCAGAATTTATGTGTGTACAGTTCGAATTGACCGTTAGAATTTTAAAAAGTTGAATATTGAACCGTTACATGGAGGGCCTCTATGCTACGCGTAGTAGGTTCCTATATATATATATATATATATATATATATATATATATATAGAGTTAGGCTGGGGTGCTATGGATAGCATAGTGACCTCTCGTGCTACGGCTCAATATTCAAGTTTTCAAAATTCAAACGGTCGATCCGAACCATTCATTGTTTAATCCATATTGAAATGTGCTTGGAGACCAAATTTTACATTTTTTGAAATTTTTTTACTATTTATTAAGCATTTTTGAAACCGCTGTTTTCCAGTGGTGCAGAATTTTAATAAAAACAACGATTTTGAAACTGTTTTAATAAATAGCAAAAAAATTCCAAAAAATGTAAAATTTGGTCTCCAAGCATCATTTCAATATGAATTAAACAATGAACGGTTCGGATCGACCGTTTGGATTTTGAAAA
This sequence comes from Carex pumila, assembly GCA_033356055.1. NCBI lineage: Eukaryota > Viridiplantae > Streptophyta > Magnoliopsida > Poales > Cyperaceae > Carex > Carex pumila. The sequence goes on along the minus strand of JARJHM010000767.1, from coordinate 68,949 downwards.
CTTAAATATTGAGCCGTAGCACGGGAGGTCACTATGCTATCCATAGCACCCCAGCCTAACTCTCTCTCTCTCTCTCTATATATATATATATATAGAGGGGGGATCAAGTTACAATATTTTTTGAGTTACAACAAGTTACAACAAGCATTATTTACATTTTCAAAGTCCAAATCGTCGATCCAAACCGTTAGATGTGATCTCTACAATAAAATGTGCTTGGAGACCAAATTTTACATTTTTTGAATTTTTTTTACTATTTATTAAGATTGGTACAAAAACTAGTCAAATTTATACCATTGAATTTTGTACCCATCTTAATAAATAGTAAAAAAATTCCAAAAAAATATAAAATTTGGTCTCCAAGCACATTTTATTGTAGAGATCACATCTAACGGTTTGGATCGACGATTTGGACTTTGAAAATGAAATAAAAGCTTGTTGTAATTTGTTGTAACTCAAAAATTGTTGTAACTTGATCCCTCCTCTATATATATATATATATATGTATATGTAGGACGTGGCTACGGTGCTATGGGTAGCTAAGAGGCCTCCATGTTACGGCTCGGATTTCGAGTTTTCAAAATCCTAACGGTCGATCCGAACCGTTCATCTTGTTCTCCATACTAATATGTGCTTGGAGACAAAATTTTACATTTTTCTGAATTTTTTTACTATTTATTAAGCCACTTTGAAAACTCCTGATCCAACGGTGGCTTAACTCAACAGTAAAACCAGAAACTACCGTTGGATCAGCGGTTTTCAAAGTGGCTTAATAAATAGTAAAAAAATTCAGAAAAATGTAAAATTTGGTCTCCAATCACATATTAATATGGAGGACAAGATGAACGGTTCGGATCGACCGTTAGAATTTTAAAAACTCGAAATCGGAGCCGTAGCACGGAGGCCTCTTAGCTACCCATAGCATATTAGCCAAAACCTGTATATGTATATGTATATGTATATATAGAGATGGGCTATGGTGCATTTCTCTCTCTCTATGTATCAGAAGATAGATCTACGTAATAAAATACGAAGCATACAATTATTATGAGTTTGTTAGGCTAATAATGAACCTTTTTCTATATATCATAGTTTTAAAATAATATTTTTAAAATCGAAAGCATAAACTTTGTTTTAATTATAAACTAACTTAAATTATTCATTCTTTTTTAATATGAATTTTATTAATTAGTATTTGTAAAGTTTATATAACTTAATTATTTGACAATTATTTGTGTCGTATTTGTATTTGAGTCTGTATTCATAGATTATAAATTTTGTATATGTGTTCCAATTAAAACGAGTTTGATTTTAAAATTTGACATTTATTTATTATCTGTATTCGTATTTGTTTATTGAAAGACGGATATGAATTTGATATTAGTATTATCCGCTCCGAATTCGCTTCGTTTTCATCACTACTTAAATTCAGCAAATATAATTTACAAGGTTAACTTTTAAAAAAAGTATATATATAACTAATGAATTTGATAGTTTTCGTGAAAATACTAACATTTAAATATTTTAAGTTTAATTGTATGAAACAAACTTTTAGAAAAGTTGGCGGGATTTCATTATTTCTAATCAAGACAATAAGTGTCAATTTCTACAAAGTTGGCGGGATTTCATTATGGTTCAAACATTTTAATTAAAGAGATTTAACATTAAAACTAGGGTTAATTTCTCATGTACCCTCAAAGAGTTCTTTAATTTCTTATTACCTCTTCACTCTTGAATATATATAATTTGTCCCTTAACTCTTAAAATTATTTCTTTTTTTATCTATACAGTTAATTACTCTTTCTCAAACTATATTTTTTCCCATTGTACCCCTTGTGTGGTTTCTCTGATCAAAGCACATCTATCTGTTAACAAATTCAAATTCTCTAAGTACCGAATAAAGCACATCTTTCTCTAGGTATCTAATTTGCACGGCTTGGCCGATTGTTTTTATTGCACAGCTTATTTCCCATTTTCTAGCAACATCTTCTTATGTAATATATTCATCATATGGTGTGAGAGATGTGCAAAGTTATTTTAAGATACCAAGAAGAACCCGGTTACCTTGATACAGGAGATAGGCTAGCAACAAATTGTTTGAAAGAGGCACGGCAAGTACAATAATACCAGCGAAAATTTTAAATTTTTTTTGGTACAGTAATTGGTACCAGGACCATCACGCTGGTACAGGAGGACATGTTCAGTTGGTTGAATCAGAATCAATTAAGAAAAAGTCAACTGGTACCAGATCTCGTACAGCTACACAAACAATATAGACTGGAACTGGGATTGGTACAAAAATGCAAGCAGTATCGAGTGGAACTTGAGAATAAAAGCAAATGATATATCGCACCATTGACTTGAGAATAAAAGCAAATGATATTAAACTCAAAAGTTTCCATTTAAATCAGCAAAAAATGCAAAAGAGATTGAATTGGGAAAATAAGATGTTCTGTCTATTGAGAAGCATGTGAATTTTGTTCACCTATTTAAACAGTGTAAATTAATAAATTATATTTTATTCGGTACTTAGAGAATTTGAGTTCCATTAAGAGATAGATGTGCTTTGATCAGAGAAACCACACGAGGGTACAATGGGACAAAATATATTTTGACAAAGAGTAATTAACTCAATGAGTAAAAAGGAAAGAATTTTAAGAGTCAATAGACAAATTAGATATATTCAAGAGTTGAGGGGTAAATAAAAAATTAAAGAACTCTTTGAAAATATATGAGAAATTAATCCAAAGTTAGAAGTCATTGACTATTAAAAAGAAGGAAAGCAAAACAAAAGGTACGTCTTAGTAGCAACTGCTAAGCTTTCAAAAAAAAAAAAAAAACAAAAGGTACGATTCTTTTGGAAGCGTCTCCTAGGTTATTATGTTTTTTCTTGAAAGTTAAGTCTCTGTTTTTGAAAAAAAAAAAAAAAATCGAAACATATCCCATTTAGGGCCTGTTCAGCCACAGATGGGATTGTGGGAATGGGTTGGATTTTTGGCACATCCCATAAAAATTTCCTGCGGCTGTTTGGATGATATATTTATTCTCACTTCTTACTTTTTTATTTTCCATTTTGGTTTCCAACTCAGTTCAAATTGATGGGAAAAAAATTATCTACTCAGACCTCATTTTCATTTTCCCAATTCGCGCACTCTATATTTTATATGTACTCTCTCCTCTGTCATCTGTTATCATTCTACTTTACACGTAAATTCAATGAAACAGATATATGATATATATAACTAGTTCCCTTGTATTTTAGTTTTGCTTGTGGGACTAACTGATGCAACCGGATCCTAGCAGTTTTTAATTTTAATTAATCATTTAATCAATAACAAAGCTAGTTAACCTTTGCTTCTATATGGAAATAATTGAGTGTATCTTTGTATATATACATTTATCCAGGGATTTGAAGAAAATATTTTCAAAAAATGACAAAAATATTTTGTATCAGAAAAAACTTGAATGCACACATTTCACATATTTTATAATACTTTTTTATATGTTCATTTTAAATATTTTTAATTGTTATTTCATATTGGTTTGTATTTATTTATTAAAAAAATATTATTTTATTGTATCCATTTTAGTAAATTTTTTTAATTTATAATATTTTTTTATATGTTCATTTTTTGAAAATATTTTTAGTTGTTATTTCATATTGGTCTGTATTTATTTATAAACAATATCCTTATTTTATTGTATCCATTTTAGTAATTTTTTTTTAAGTAATGTTTCATCTATTTAATGTTATTATTTAACCTATTTCATTTAATTGTATTATTATAATTTATTAACAAAAAAAGTTGTATAATATCAAATATTTTAGAAGAAACGGTTCTAGTAATATTTCTTATTAGAAATGGTTCATCTAGTAATATCAAATATTACCATTTTAGTAATATCTTTATTAGAAATGGTTCATCTTTTTAATATTATTATTTAATCAATTTTATTTAATTTCATTAATATAATTTTTGAAAAAATTATGTTTATCAAATGTTACAATTTACAACCCATTAAAATATTAAATTTACAATACATTATTGGTCAAAATAAATGGATGGTGGCATGACAGTTTTTTTTTCATTATAATTTTATATTTAATTACTTTTTTATATTAAACTAATTTTAAATTAATTGATTAAATTCAATACAGAACAAGATGCTATACTATTCAAAAATAATAATTAAATAAAAAATTATTTATAACTAAACTAAACAAAAACAATTAAATAAATATACATATTTCAAAATATATAAAGATTTCCCACAATTAATCCTGTAATACAAACGAACACTCATTTTCTCATATTCTCATAATTAATTCTATACATTTCGTACCCGTGAGTTTCTACTTTTTCAAAAATAAATTTTCTTTCTCATTTCTATTTCCATTCCATAATCTCATGAAATGAAACACGCTATTGATGTAACTCAATATGTTCAATACACCCGGCTTGCTTGGATATACTGACAAAAGATTTTTGACGGGATTCGGCAAATATCCACAAAAGGCTAGGGCTGCATAATACGACAAATCTTCTTGCACAAGAAGCATTTAAACATTTTAACAAAAAGTAAAAATCAGGAATCCCGAATTCAAATCAATCCGGTACAGGACTGTATAGAATGAAATATGAGTCGTCTGATTTATTATGGCACGAATCCCAAAATAAGACCGGCAAATTTTAGTCCGGTTGGAGTATTCTACGCGGTCCTGTACCGCATAGAATTTTCCGCTTCCCTCGCGACGAATAATTTCCCCCCCTCTCTCTCTCTCTCTCTGTGTCCAAAAGCTACTTACCTTTCGGTTCACCTTCTCTGCATTTTCTCCATTTCTGAGAAATTACCATCAACCTCTTGCATCTCGCTTCAATCCGATTCTTCTGAGCATTCTGAAGCTAATATGTTTCACCTGGAATCAGAGCTCAAGATCGCAAACTTGGGAGGAAGAAACAACCGATCAAGAAAATCGCTAATGGCTGGGAGAACCCAGAATAGTTCAGTGGAGGACATCTCTCAAGACATTGCAGCACTCGATGAAAAAATTATCAAGATCGCCAAAGATTCTGAGTCTTCTCATAAAGACAGAGATGATCGGATGAACAAGGTTGAAGGCCAACTAGCGGAGAACACGCAACAACTGGGAGAACTTTCAAAGATGCTCAAGTTGTTCATGTCAGAAAAACAACCGGAGATGTCTGAGGCAAGCAATTCAACCTCTAAGCATGCTGGTAAAGAGGTTGGTTCCAGGGTAAGAAGGGAAACCCCTGTGTCAAATAAATTTAGAAGAATTCCAAGAGGACCCAAGAAAGGGAAAATATTATAGGCAAAATGATCAGTATATTATGTTGTTCGGTAACATGCAAACTTTTAAATTTGGTTTGCCCCCTTATATAATATTCAAAATCATGCTAACCAAAATATAATCTTTTCACCCCAGTTTTTTATTCTTATGGAAAATATTGAATATTGTTTCTTTCTAATTTAGGGGAGGAGGATTTTGATTTGGGTGCTTGAGTGCATTACTTGAATTTTAGACCGGGATAGTCCTGTTTTTTATGTGTTGATTCACTTTTCTCATTATGTAGACCACATGATATTTTCAGCTTAATTTATGTGGTATATTCAAACTCTGCTTCCATTTTTCATAAAATAACTTGTAGGATCTATTTATATGCAGGAAGCCGATGCTCACAACGATTGGGTGAGCTCTGTGCGCTTCTCCCCCAGTGCCCTCACACCGGTGGTTGTGTCTGGTTCGTGGGACCGCACTGTCAAGGTGTGGGATTTGGCCAACTGCAAGCTTCGCTACACCCTGACAGGCCACAATGGATCTGTCAATGCTGTTGCTGTCAGTCCTGATGGGTCCCTCTGTGCCAGTGGTGGCAAGGATGGAGTCACTCTTCTGTGGGACGTTGCGGGGGGCAAATGCCTCTACTCCCTTGATGCTGGTGCCATTATTCATTCTCTTTGTTTCAGCCCCAACAGGTATCAATTATGGTTTACTTGCTTGATTTAATTGATAATTCCAAAATAAAAGAATGTTGGTTGGTTTGTTAAGCTGAAGTCTTGTCACTGTTTCAGGTATTGGCTGTGTGCAGCCACAGAGAATAGTGTGAAGATTTGGGACCTTGAGAGCAAGTCCATTGTGCAGGATCTCAAGCCTGACCGTCGTTCTAGAAAGAATCATGTAACTTTTTTTTTATCAAATAGTCAGAATTCAATGGTAATACTTAATTGCGTTTTTAGTATAAGAAGTTTAGTAATTTAACCTCTTTTTGTAATTTCATTGTAGATGTTGTACTGCACAAGTTTGAACTGGAGTGAAGATGGAAACACCCTTTTCACTGGCTACTCAGATGGAACCATTCGGGTTTGGGGTGTGACAGGTGACAACTACGACCAATAGGAATTTTGGAGTTACCTTCTGAATTCCTTTTCATATTTTAGGCTGAACCAGTTAGTTTTTGTGTTGCCTTATTCTAGACAAGATCTGTGAATTTCAGGCTTCCATGCTTTTTAGTGTTTCTGTCAAGTGTTATGAAATCTTAAATTTTGTGCTCCTTTTTGGTTCATGCTTTGAGCAAGTTCATACTGGCGACTTTAATATTTTAACAGTTATAATTTGAGCTTTTGTGATATCAGGTTTAATCCTAAATTTATTTTGCTGCCACTCGAGAAAAAGGAAATTCAGAAGATTAATTAGCATTATAATGATGAGTATTTTGTCACTCAAATGTCCTTCGGAAAATTTTAAAGCTTTCACTCATCTTTATTCTTTGACACAAAACCACTGGATGATACTTCTATAGTTAAGATTGTTGAAAAACTTGATCACGTTACAGGTCTATTTACAATGAGGAAACTCTAAAATGTGAATCAGCCCCACAACGGGCTCACAATAAGAGGGAAAACATGTGACTCTCTGATAATCAGAGCATGCAGTACTTCAAATTGAAATCACTCAGAGTGAGATAGAAGCATCAAGTTAATATTGTTGCAGACAAGCCATTATCATCTTATGTGTTGTGTGTTATTTTCTTTCAAATAATGGTAATTCCGTAGCCTTTTGTTTAAGTAAATATTCCGTAGCTTTTTTAGTGAGCGCTTCAATTGAAGTGCTAGTAGGGAAACCATTTAATAAGTAAATACAATCAACGTACGCAGAAATATCGGTCCAAATGTAATTTTTGTTTAGAAAGATGTTTTGTATAATGTTGTTGTTTTCTTAACTATATTAGCAATTGGCACAAGAAATCAGCTACCGTACTGTACATATTGTGAAGTGAGATAGGTGTATAAATGTGCCAACTCAAGGAAATAATATGTTTGTGAGCTTAAAACCTTACAGTTCACTTGTAATTAATTAAATGGTTATTTGATCAAATTTGACTTCCTCTTTTTGTTATTTCTATTTTCATTTTTCTTGTGTACATGAAATTATTTTCAGGGGTGCGGGTGCATTTTCAGGGATATAGGAGTACTCTAGTAATATGGTACTAGCGTATGACACTTGATAAGGGCAATAGTTGAGCAAAATTATACAATACATGTTTCAGCATATACAATTGTGGTAAAATAGTGGCATATTATGCGTACCATATGCTTTAGTACTGGTTGGAATCATAGTACACAATCAAAACAAAACAACAAAATACAAATTTCATACAAAGATTAAAATCCTAATCTGTAAAAATTTCTGGCATTACAAACATCCAGCAACATTCATTATATACAAATGTCTCCTTGAATTAACCAATTACCAATTCACAAACCAAATGTCTTGTGTATAATTCAAGGCTTGTGCTAACCAAAACAAATATAACAAGCGAAATATAAAAGACTAAAACTAGGGTGTTCTTAAGCTCACCAAGGTGTTTGGTGAGCTTAACTCCAAAATATATTATATCCGTTTCAAACAACAAATCTAAACCGTTGAAATCTATCTACTTTACATGTAATGAATTTACATGCAAAGACTTTAAGTTTTCGAATTATTTTAGTATAAAGTCAAGCAGTCAAAATTAGAAGGTTTATAAATTAATTTTAGTGCATTCATTTTTTGAATATTTTTTTACCACTTGACTTTATACAAAATTAATTTTAAATTCTAAAATGTTTACATGTAAATTCATCACTCGTGAATTAAATCAGTTTCAACGGTTTGGATTTATTGTTTGAAGCCAATCTAATAGATTTTGGAGTTAAGCTCACCAAACGCGTGTTTGGTGAGCTTAAGAACACCCTAGTTTTATTCAGATGAAATGAAGAAAATCATCTCTGAGATGAGAGATGGCAGAAAATATTTAGATGAAAACTAATAGCTATTAATAATTTTAATTGTTATACGTGTTGATTATGGTGAAAATAATTAGTCGTACTCTACTTCTGTGGGACAATATGCGTGATGATGTATGTTAAAAGAAAATAGTATTAGTTCAATAGTTTAGTTCTCCAATGTATGATTTTGTCTACATATTTTCTGCCATCTCTCATCTCGGAGATGATTTTCTTCATTTCATCCAGATTCTCATGATTGCTTAATGCATTTAGAAGTATGTCAAAGATGACATCATTAGGCTTAAGGCCTTGCTTCATCATTTTCTCGGCTAGATGTAGAGTCTCACTGATTCTGTCGTTTTTACAATAACCTTTGATTAAGATACTGTAACTGTGTTGGTCTGGCTTAATGCCTTTTAAAACCATCCTCACAAATAAAACTGCTGTTTCATCAAGGCGGCCTTCAAGAACAAAACCCTGCAACAGTAGTGCTGTGTAAGTGATTACATCAGGTTTAACCTCTCTTTCCTCCATAAAACCAACCAACTTCCCTGCTTCACAAGTTAATCATTGCTTTCACAAGGAATCTTTATATGCATCGAAAGTACCCCCATGGCACGGTTCCATTCACCAAGAGGAGAAATACCATGGATAATAGAACTGTATGTCACAACATTTGGCAACACCCCTCTACCTCTCATCCCCTGAAGAAACTCTGAAGCACGCATAAAGGCCCAGCCCCCTCTTTGCAACAACCATCAAAATCAGCTACCATACTGTATATTGTACCAATCTCTCCAGGTGATCAGTGAGATGGTAATCCCGGGATGAATAAGGAAGAAATAAGCTGATTTGGATGTAACATTAATTTCCATCAGTGGTTCACCTCCAGTGTGTAGACGAGCTTGAAGTTCATTTAGCACCGTGTGTAGGTGAGGAGTAAGCATCATAGTATGTGGCAGTTTGCAGATGTTGTTCTATAAATCTATCTAGTTGTAATCACATCAACCTCTAACCAGATCGATCTCCCTCTTAATTTTGTGCGGGCATGCTTTTTGTTGACTCGCTACTCCGTTGACAGTCTCAATTGCTGCCACGAAAATTCACACACTCTTGGTAATAAAACTGAAATGCTAAGGCTCAAAGACAAGGGCCACTGGGCGGGCAATGGTCGGTTTGGAACAGTTGAAAAAATCATCTGGATATTGCTGGAGGAGAAACTTCTTGCACACACTGGCACACTGCAACCAACCAACTTTGGAGATCAATAACCATCTCTTTATATATTGCCAGATCTGTGAACAGTTCCCTCAGACCAGATACTCAACAATCCTTGCTATCCTCAGATCCAAGACAGATATGGGAACCAACTGACACTCATTACACCCTCCAGCAAGAGTCTTATGGCACATTCTTATGAAAGACAGAAACAACAATATCTAAAAAGGATGATCAAGCCCCCAAGCAAATTCTAGATACAACGATACTCAAATACAGGGATACCTCGTTATAATGCTGCTTGTTTCAATAGGAAGGGATAGTACCTGATTGTTTTTCTACTTGTTTTATACTGACACTTATTGCACCTAACCTTATTGCTTTTCTACTTGTTTCACGTATTCCTAACAAAAATGTTTATTATGCTCAAAGAATGTATACCATGTTTGAGGGACCGAGACATAACTCAATTCGCTAGTGGCCCGATGTGTCGAAGACGTTGCTGAGTTTATAAGGCTGAAAATTGGATATGTTCCCACCTGATAGCCTCTATCAGGATCTCAAAAAAAAAAAGAAAATTGGATATGTTGCCAGAGGGTTCACACTTCACAATACGTACAGTACGGTAGTTGATTTCCTGTGCCAATTGCTAACATACCAGTTTAAACAAGAAGATTGCGCTAATACAGAACAACAAGTACATTTGGACCCACATTTCTACGTTGCATCGATTGTATTTGCACTCGCTGAAAAACCTATGGAATTTTTACTCAAACAAAAAGCTACCAAATTAGTATTTATTTGAAAACAAATACCATCAAAATAAAAGCATAAGATGATAGCGACCCATCTGCAACAACCAACTGATGCTTCCATCTCCCATTGTGATTCCACTTTGAAGTGCAACCCCAGCTCTGATTATCTGAGAATTACATGTTTTTTGGCTGGTACAGTTTAGAGCTCGTCAATGGTTATGTGATCAAGTTCCACACCGTGACAAAGCAATTACAAATTATTTTTGCATTGCAGGACTGAACCAGACGGCAGTCATCACGTAAACCCCTATTATAAGAGCAGTTGCTCAAATTTTAAATTAGGTCTCCTCACATTATAAGAGCAGTTGCTCAAAATTATAAGACGGCAGTCATCACGCATGATTAAGGCTCTACAAGAACCTAGGCGTAGCAAGTTACTTGTACTTAAGATAAAGATGGACGATTTCATAATTTACCATGGACTTCCAAGTGAAAAACACTAGTTGTAATGCTAATTTGATAGAAAGTGTAAACATTTCAGCTTAATGGTAGCCCCAAACAACTTTGTACAATAAAAAAATATAAATGGCATTTTCTTTTTCTAAAGTGGCAGTAAATTAAATTTAGGATTAAACCTCATATCACAAAAGCTCAAATTACACCGTCTATGAACTTGCTCAAAAAAGTACAAAATTTAAGATTTCATTCATAACACTTGACAAAAACACTAAAAGCATGGAAGCCTAAACTTCACAGGTCTTGTCTAGAATAAGGGCAACACAAAAAAAGCTAAATAACTGGACCAGCATAAATTATGAAAAGGAATCCAAAAGGCAAACTACAAAATCTCTATTGGTTGTAGTAGTTGCCACCAGTCACACCCCAAACCCTAATGGTGCCATCTGAGTAGCCAGTGAATAGGGTGTTTCCATCTACACTCCAGTTCAAACTGGTGCAGTACAACATCTACAATGAAATTACAAAAAGAGGTTAAATTACTAACTTCCAATACTAAACTAGAACACCTAAATCATCAACCTTAAGTATTAACATTATAATTATGACTATTTAATAAAATAATTACCTGGTTCTTGCTAGGAGGTTGGTCAGGCTTGAGGTCCTGCACAATGGACTTGCTCTCAAGGTCCCAAATCTTCACACTGTTCTCTGTGGCGGCACACAACCAGTACCTGAAACAGCAACAAGACTTCAGTTTAACAAACCCACCAACATTTCAACTAAATCAAGCAAATCAATAAACCATAATGATACCTGTTGGGGCTGAAACAAAGAGAGTGAATAATGGCACCGGCATCAAGGGAGTAGAGGCGCTTGCCCTCAGCAAGGTCCCACAGAAGAGTGACACCATCTTTGCCACCACTGGCACAGAGTGAACCATCGGGACTGACAGCAACAGCATTGACGTAGCCATTGTGGCCGGTCAGGGTGTAGCGAAGCTTGCAGTTGGCCAAATTCCACACCTTGACAGTGCGGTCCCATGAACCAGACACAATCACAGGTGCGATGGCACTGGGGGAGAAACGCACACAGCTCACCCAATCGGTGTGGGCATCAGCTTCCTGCATATGAAGATACCGTCTTATATGCAATATATTGGAAAGACACATCAAAATAGTTTCATGCCTGCTTTTATGATAATAATGGTTGCAGTTAAATATATAAATAGATCTTAAATTTTTTTATGAAAAAATGCAAGAAAAATTAAAATATACCACACAAATGAAGCTGAAAATATCATTTGCAGTCTACAAAATGAGAAATGTGAATCAACACTAAAAAACAAGACTCCTGATCTAGAAATCAATTAATGCACTCAAACACAGAAACCAAATACTCCTTCCCTAAATTAGCATGAACAATATTTAACAAATTTTACAAGGGCATAAACCAAATTATGATGCCTGTGTTACTAAACAACATAGACACAACAAGCATGATTTTGAACATTGTTCAATCTGCTGACCTATAGAAGAAATCTGTTTGTTCCATACCTGGATGGTGTACTTGCACTCGCCGAGGGTGTTCCAGAGCTTAATGGTGCGGTCTCTAGAGGCTGAGACAATTTGACGGTTATCAAAGGAGAATGCTACTGAAAGCACATCCTTGTTGTGGCCCACAAACCTCCGTGTGGTAGCCCCGGTTGACAAATCCCAGAGCCTCAACTCACCATCCCAGGAGCATGACAATGCAAACATAGAGTCTGATGATAGCACAACATCCTGCACACAAGTAAAAAAAATCATCAGATAATTGAAAGTGTATTTATTTTTACTTAAATTTGTAGTTAGGAATAACTATGTATTGATCTATGTTATTCAGTTTAATAATTGATTTGTAAGAACTGCAAACCATACTAGACAAATGTCTGATAATATAATTCACTTAGATTATTCATTTAATCCCTTGTATACTTTGATCCTATATTACGCACCTTGCACTATATCCCTTGTACACTTTAATCCCCTTGCACTATATCCTTAATAATAACATATTTTCTAAGAAATTATTACATAATTATAGTTTCATGTGTAACGGATACAACTTTCCACTCATGTTAAGATCATTTCCAGCACAGGCATATTGAACCATATGATGAGTAAGGTTGCATTATCTACACGTACAACAGTAACCTCAGATGCAAATTGAATAGAATTCATACAATTCAACGTTATATTTCAATAATTTCCCTTAGATCTAATAAGATAAACCGTCTACCATACCTGGACAAAATGGCCGTGGCCGGTGAGGCGGCGGAAAGGCTTTCCGAGAGCCGTCGAGTCGCTCTCTCCCTCTCCGACCAATCCATTAGCTGACAAGGCAAGAGGGTCGAGATTCCAAACAAGCACGGACTTGTCACGCGACGAGGAGACGATCCTCGCTTGTCCGTCAATCGGCACGGCGATCGCCGTCACCTGGTCAGAGTGGCCACGTAGCGTTCCCCGCAAGATAAGGGTTTCCGCCATTGTAGTCTGAGAGAGAGAGATGCAACGAAAGAGAAGCAGCGGCTAGGGTTTGGGTTTAGAGCGAAGGACGGTATTCTGAATATCTGATGGTTTATATATGAAGTGGATGTCATTTGGCTAGGGTTTTGAATCATGGATTATCTGTGCCCATTTTGTCTGAGACCAATTGGTGCGCACTACGGGAACTACAGATGGGTAAAGATTTTAACAAAGCAGTTTTTGTTTCATGCAGCATATGAGTTATATACAGTGCTGGATTGATTTTATAGTCAGCGCGCTGTATGAAGTCAAACTGATCTGTTAAAATCTCTGCCCCAAAAAGATGGTGACATTTTGTTTCGTCATTAATTCAAGGGGTCAATACTTCCGATCAGCTAGGTTAAAAAAAAAAAAAAAGTTAATTGCTTGCGGGCATTTTATCAAAAAAAAAAAAAAAAATCTTGTGAATACTAAAGAAAATAATAACTTGATAGTTATCATTTCACAACTTTAACAATTTAAAAAGAAAATCAATCTAAAATTATAAGCACGATTAATATGCTACACGTATAATGTCTATAAAAAGAGTTTTGCTATATGTTTTACTGTACATCAAATGACTTGAAATTTTAATATATAGAATTAACTATCATTGACTCATTGTTACATATTCAATCAATATTTAATTTGATTTCACTAGATAGTATATTCATGACTTTTTTTTTATTTTCACCTGATGTGAATTGATTTAAAAATATTTCGGTGCCTATTGTAAATATATATATGGTCCATTTTAACAAGGTGAAGTAATTTCATTCTATAATCTCTGAGAGGATACGGATTCACATAATACTCGCCAACTCCACATAACGTACTATAATCTATAAAACAAGTTATATTTTCTATCTCCATAATTACGCCATATCACATATATTTTATATTTTGAGTGCATACAAAAGTCTTCCTAAATCAACTATCATGTAAATTCTCCCTTCCTATTTATGAAAACGTAACAAAAAGTGTAGAAAAGACCTGGGTGTCCATATGTCTAGAGTAGTTATCTCTTTTGCTATATTTTATGTTTATGTTTGATTTTTCAAGTGTATATCATTTTGAACGTGGATGTTAGGAGTTCCTTTGTATATGTTTTTACGACTGGTAATATAGAAGTAGGCATTTATTTTGTCAAATTTTTGTTTTTATGTTAAATAGAATTAGTAACAGATCTACAGCAAGGTCTGAAAATGCTTGGTCACTATGTAATTGTAAAATTCCTAATTGTGTATATTGAGTAAAGGATGCATTTAGTCTACTTAAACGTGAGTGGTAGTGGTGAGAAAATAATTTGTAATTTGTTTATAACTCACTTATTATCAATTTGCTCATTAATTTAATAAATTGAGCATAAACAGAGCTCAACCCAACTCAGTCATTACCAACTCGAGTTACATGAAGTCATCCATATCTAATCTTGGATACAAACCCCGAGTCAAAATTGCAAAGGACCCAACACCAGTAGTTAAATTATATTAAATTCAAAGATTTAGTGTTTTTGTCTTTGGTAAAATTTACTTTCTGTTATGTATTATTTAGGACTTTCGGATTTATAAATTCGAATTGTTTAAAATTCAAATATTAATTGGTCTTTAAGTCTTAACGAGTAATGAATCAACTCAAATTGGTAACGAGTTGAGCACTAGTTGAGTTGTCAGATTTCCATTTTTATGAGAAATGCAATTATTTACCGTACTTAAATATAAAGAAAGTGTTTATGTGGGTTTTAGTTTATATTTATGTTGTGCTGCTCTAAACTTGATGTCCATAATCTCCGTGTTAATCTAACCATTTGAAAAGAGATTAGTTCCTTTATCCACACTAATGAACATCACGAGATGCATTTGGTTGAGACAAAATATAGTACCAACTCAGGTTAACGACTATTTCAAACTACTATTCTGTGTTTGAGTTAATAATTAAGAACTATTCTTTATTGTGTTTTATAAGTTAGCATACTATTTTATTAACCCAACCAAATGTTGAATTAGCAACTATTCTCGATCTTTGAGTTAGCGGCTATTTTCACCATATTAATAGAAAAAAAAAATAATCAACCTTTTTTCACTTCAAAATGGATAGGAGGAATCACTCATCCAAGACATGCATGATTTTCACTTATAACATAAAATTAACACTTGTTCACACGGAGTAGGCGATGTGACAAATCTCACTTGACGATCAAGTTTAAAAAAGATTATTTTTGAAAAGGAAGAAACCTGGTGTTGTATGAGTGCTTCTCTGTGGGTATCTGGTGATAAAAGTAAGTAAATGGGAATTAATTCTAGTTCCCATATAAATACTTTGTTTAACGGGTACGTAGAACAATTTTGCCCAGAAGATGTAGAAAATCAGCATTAAAAAAAGGGTAGGGAAAATATTTACAAAATTTAAAAACGTTTAGAATTTCGCTAAAGCTGATTCAAAATAAGACAAAAACATAATAGAAAAGAAGATTCCAAAAGTAGTAGTAGAAAAATACAAGTTCAAAAATTTCCAGAAAAGCAGAATGAAAACAATATACGAAGGTGGCTATTCACAATTAACAAAATAATCAGGTGAAAAAATGACCACGACAAATAACAAAGATCAACGGGTCATGAACATCTCTACATTTAAAAGGCAACATAAAACTGTACCTGTACAATATTTTGTTTAGACATACTAAACAACAAAGAGGACGAATAAAATGTTAGGAGGCCAACATCCGCCATAGTTATTTACAAAATTTAGGAGGATGTTTTTTATAAATTAAAAAAAAAGAGAGTGAAACTCTCTCACTCTCCCTCTCCCTCTCTAGCCATCTCTTCTATCTGTTGATAGAGCCACTTTTTTGCATATGGGGCATAGGTTCTTTAGCACCAACCATTCCTTGATGCAATCAGAGTGGTACATGTGCCCACAATCTAGGGTTCCAATACAGTCTTTCGCATCATAGCCCCCCTAACAAAACAATACAAAATTAATGTAATTAACATTGTTGCATGACAAGGAATCAAGCTACAATCTCTAGAGTATCAACTTTGGCTAGTAACTATGCTGAACTTGAATACTTTTTTCCATTTATGGACCCAAAATGTGAATACCACGAAATGAAGGACCATCCCATTATGTAATTTAGTCCTAACATGAAATTACCGTACGTCATATTTCCATTTTAGTCACAGAATCAAAAGCATGCTATACACCAATAGGGAAGCATAAATAAACACGTCACGTAAAATGCACATAATATAGGTACATTGAAAAAATTTGATTTGTATCACAATTTTGGTTGAAGCATGTTAGATGCCAATAGGGAAAGTCAAAAGGGTCACATTCATACATATACAACAGATAAAATGGAAGTCAGTAAGTCAGTGCTTGCAAAACCTAAAACATTTGTTCCAAACATAAAAATAGAATAAAGAAAACCTGGCATATGATGCAAGTGTCGTCCCATGAAGCATCAGAATCAGAAGACACTCCATCAACTTTATGTAAGTGAGTTCTCAAATTATTTAAAATAAAATCCTTGCTCAAGCCAGTTTTCACATCTCCAATCCTTGCCTCCAAGTCCAGTAGCTCCTGAATAGAACAGCAAAATTACAGGGTTTAATTACTTGATTGGCAACTTTTACATAGAAATAACGTTTTCCAGTAAGATGTCATATCCGCCCTTGTTTTCCTCTTGTTAAATCACACTTAAATTTTCGCTATGCGGACATAGCCAAACACTAGATTTTGCTGATGTCAAGAGTTGGCAAAGAGATTAAAATGCCATCCAACCTTCTATACTCCTATAAGCCTTGTTGAGTTACAAGACAAGGTAACAAGAAAACATGTTCATCAAGGTACGAGACTATTGACTGAAACATTCTGCATTTGAGTTCATTAATAATTTTTGACTGAGACATAATCGCATAAACTCTATACCAATTTCCATAGAAATACTAGTAGGTTTTTGTTCAGTGGCATGCAGATGCCGCGTTGCTTGCAAAAGAGCAAAACACCTACCTCTTTTTCTCATTTATTTACATAAAATATACTACTTTACACATCTGAGAGATCTAGGTAGTGCAGTATGTAGAAATCATACCAAAATCAATAGCATGCTTGAAAAAATTTCAGACAACAGTACTATTGTTTTATATGATATAATTGATTTTCCTTCTATTGCTTCAAAGAAAAATGAGGATGGTCTTTTATTCTCTTCTCCTTTCACTTCTTCTCCATTCCATTGTACACAACAAAATACAACAAGGTAAAATAACTTAAAATTTACCTCATAGCTCATTCCATCAATGTCCAAGCGCATGTCCCTGAGTTCATCAGCAGCATTTTCCATTTCATTCACTCTTGACATATCAATAAAAGCATTGTTCTGCACCAATCAAGGAAACATCAGTTCTTTCGTGGAAAAAGGTCATATCACGTTTCAACTCAAATTTTTTCTATTCAGGTTTTCGATCGCAAGAACTTTTGACTTTCAATCTTTCATTCTGTCATTCTGTTTACCAATAACAGGAAAAGATATTCATCCTGAATTTGTCTTTTCATCATCAGTTCAGAGAGTACAAACTTTCTTACCAAATTATTATTTGAAATTAATCTTATCTAATTATTATTATTATGTATATTTTTTCATTTGTTCACTTGTAAGAAAAAAAGGCTATATTTTTTTTCTTTGAATGATTTTTTTTTTCCTTTTTTCCCAATGAAGAATGAAAAGAATTAACCTTATCTGATTGTCATCATGGAAGTTCCTTGAATAATTCATTTATAAGAGAGGAACTTCCATAATATTTTTATTTGAACACTTTTTTTCAACATCATAAATCCATCCATAATGAACGAATGAATCATATATATCTAACCTTTGAGAATCATCAAAATTATTCTTAAAAAATCACAAGATTTTGCTAGATATATATTAATTAGATGTTAATAAAAAGTAAAAATATTCTTATACATTTAAAGTGGTAATAAAATTAGGAAAACACAAACCAGGTGGACAATTTCAATTGGATTCATCAGTTCATGCTATTCAATAAATTTTAAATTAAACAAAATAAAATAGATTTGTGAAAGTCCTATTACATACTTTCTACCAATACCCATTTTATAAGAATTACAACAAGTACATCATATAGTTTGAACTCTAACAATTTAAATTTTACAACATACCAAAGTAGTCATAGTTTATACTTTGATAATAATCCTTTCATAATCAAAAGCTATTTGAACCTAGAAAAACATTAATCTTTTCAATTAACATCTCTGTCATAAAGAAGACAGAGGAAAAGAGCAATATAACAGGAGTTACCACAAAGTCACAAACCCATCACTCATATATTCTAATTGCTTATAACAGGGTCTTCAGGACTAAATTTGTTATTTCACAATTGGAATAACTTTCTCCACATCATTAGACAGCCAAACAGAGATGGATGACTGACAATGTAAATTAAGGACAGAGTTTGTTCATATTTTCACTGTTAAGTCCAGACAAAATCAAATTTAATAAAAAAAAAAATTACCCTGAGAATTTATCGCATATGTTTTTTGCAGCAGGACTTGTAAAACAGTATTCAGACTTCAAAATTAAATTGTTCTATATTGAAAATAACCAACTCTGAGCAAACGTAGCATGCGATATTACAGTTTCTGTTTTCGTACATAGTGAACCATGTAATTACAAATGTAATCATGGAAAGAATTCAAATTCCCAACAATATCATGTGTTTTCAGAAAAAGTAGAAACTTTATAGTCTCTAAAAGACACAATCCACCAACTATATGCATGATGCATGTGTTATTTATCTTTCAAGGACAGAGTTTGTTCATATTTTCACTGTGGAGTGTAGACAAAATCAATTTACCCGGAGACATTATCGCATATAATTTATGCGGTAGGACTTGTGAAACAGTATTCAGACTTCAAAATAAAATTGGTATATATTGAAAATAACCAATTCTGAGCAAACTTAACATGCAATATTATAATTTCTGTTTCCGTACATAGTGAACTATGTAATTACAAATATAATCATTGTAAGAAGTCAAATTCTCAACAATACCATGTGTTTTCAGAAAAAGTAAAAACTTCAGTCTTTAAAAGACAAAAAGACTCCACCAACTATGTGCAAGATGCAGATGTGTTATTCATCTGTCTTGGACATACAGACATATTTAATGAAATTATTTTCACCCATCATATCATCAGCTTGTGTAACTTACAAAAAGTGAAATTGTATTGAATGTTACATTAAATCCCATATTGGAAATACATGATATTCTATTGAGAAGGAAATAGAACCTAATCTGAACCTGTTTGGACACAATCAAAGAAATTAATGAAATGACAGAACCATGGTTCATAAAATCGGAATGGGAATCGGGATTGGTCACTCGACCATGGAATTAGAATCGGGTGAATCAGTCAAAATCGGTCAAATCGGATCAGAAACTCAGATTCTTTTCTATAGAAGGTTGTTTTGTACTATCAAAAAAGTTATAAAATATTACTATGTCAAGTAATTATGCTGGTATCATTTTACGTAATTTAATCCTTTATATTTTTTGCTATTAGAAAATCTAAAAATATAAGAATGAACTATGTGCCTCAAACAATCCTGTCCTTGCCTATGGACCCATTGAAACATTTTGTTCTTCAACTAACAATTAAAAGGAAAATAATTATTAAATAATAACAAAGGCCCAGTATATTCAGCCTATTCACTTAGATGTTTCTTTTTGAGGTCCCACCTGTAAGAATATTCTTCCCCATCTAAATTCGTTGTTTTTATTTTTTACACTAGGCTGATACTCAAATTCTCAAATCACAAATAGTGTTTAGGCTGTTATTTTACCTCAATAAACTCACTTGAAAACTTTTTTATGAAAAATTAAAGTCAACATATTCAAAACAATCTGCATGGTAAAAAGAAGAAAAGATAGCTTGTTGAGGTTTCGGTCAAGATTTAACCCGAAGCCATACTTTTCAATCATAGAAGTAAAATAATTTCATGCAACCAAAAAACAAGGCGCTACCTGCAAATATGGTGAATTATTGGGTGTAATCTGCAAAAAACAAACAATTCAATAAATAAGTCAGCACTTTACCTCAGATTGTACAACTCGGACCCTTCGGCGGTTAAAACCAGCATGCAGAGGGTGCTGAGGTGGCGGCTGAAAGGATGGGATCCTGAATTGACTATTAGAGGGGTGGCCTAGAACAGCGCCATGTGGATTGTTCATTGGATGAGGGTAAGGTGCTTGCATTTGTGCGGGAGGAGGATGTGCTGGCACCATTGGCTGAGGGTAGTAGGGATATGCTCCTGAATTTACTATTAGAGGGGCCAACGAACTCTTAGCATTGCTATTTTTGCATATTACACCCAACTCTTTATCATATTAACAAACAACACCAAGCATTTTTTATAACTTGCATTTAAACACAAGTGAGACCATGGTAATATGCATATTACACAATTGCCCGTGCTATGGACTCTCATCTCCGTTTTTAAAGTCCAAACTGTCAATCTAAACCGTTCAACATTTTCTTCATATTAAAATGTAATTGCAGATCAAATTTTATATTATTTAGAATTTATTTTACTATTTTTTTAGATAGGTGGAAAATCACTTGATTTGAAAATTCTGGACCACCGAAAATCAGTGACTGATTAAACTAATAGTAAATAAAACTCTAAAAAATGTAAAACTTGGTCTACAAATACATTTTCTTATGGAGATCATGCTTAACGGTTTGGATCAAAAATTTAAACTTTGAAAATAGAGATATGGATCCATAGCACGGGTCAATCCGTAACATGCATATTACCAATAGCCTCACTCTTTTAACCCCAATTATATGTTTTGTCACTTCTCATCTTTTCCATTCTTTAATTGAATGTGATTCTAGGGATATTATTCGCATGCTATATAGATTAAGTACCAAGAAGAGAAAGAGAAGGAGAAGAATAATGCTTACCCACGCTAGGCATGGCATTGACATAGTCCCAGGGGGTACCAGGAAGCTGGTACGTCTGGTTCACATAAGTCGGGTAGACATACCCAGGTATGTACCTGCATGAACTAGGTCCAGGAGCCAAGCAAGGATTGTAGAAACCTGCAGCGGGCCCCATGTTGACATTCACAAGCTGTTGACAGGTCGGAACAAAGCTGAACTGAACAGGACCTTGATCTGGTTCTAGCTCATCAAATTGGGGTTGCATACTAATTACATTTCTGGGTGTCATTTCACCAGATCTGCTTAGAGACTGTATATTAAAGAAAACCTGTTTCAAAAAGTGAGCAAAGTAAAATTAGATATATTTGATAGTTTGGATGGCAACTGACAAGGGGATGAAAAGTTAGAATTGAAAGTATTAATATTAATTGATCCAACAATGCAATAATTGTTTGTGCTGAGTTGCTAAATTAGTCATCGATCAAGACATGTTAGACTGACTTGCCTAGTGTGGGCAAGCATTATTTTTTAATGCCTCAATTTACTTTTGGATGGTACAACAAAACATGTTAGAAATGCACCCTAAAAAAAAATGGAAGTTGATAGTAGATGAGGTCTGGTAAGTAACAGTTGGTCTGAGCCTCTGAGGAATGTCAATGGATTAATTTATGCCAAATATTTACATGAACTGTACATGAACCCCTTACCTGGATTTATTTGTAAAAAGGTAAAAAGTGGGAAGATAGAAAAACAAAAGTAGGTTACCAAGTTAACCTGATCTTGCTTATAAGAGCATGCGCAACCTATTCGAAATGATCCAACCTTCTTCTCGCTTAAGAGTTCACCGATTATCTTTTTCTTGCTTAAGAGTTCACCAAATACCTTTCTCTCACTTAAGAGTTCCTCAATTGTCTACATATAAAAGAAATTATACATGAATTAATACAAAAAACCAAGTTTCTAAAAGAAATCTACTTTGTTGTTGAGGTAAGTGTCTCATTAGAAGTAATGAAGCTAACTTCCAGTAAATTAACTCTCAATCAACAACTAAATCTGTACCTTCAAATAAGATAACAGAGATTTCCTCCGCGGACTGTATTTTCATTTGTATATAATTTCTGACAGATTTTAACTAAAACTATGAAGTTTTAGTAGGAAAAAAATCATCGCCAAAATTGTACTGCTTTCTTAATTTACAAGAATAGACAGATAATTTCAGACTCTATATCCCAATTTCCTAATATGTAATATTTTCAGACAATCTAAGCCCCAAAACTTAAAACAAGGCATAATCAGACCATGCCTGGCATAATTTTGTGTAATAGCATCAATGCCACCTAATACCCAAACCAAACTATTATCTCCTGTTTATAAATGCACATGTAAATATACCTTTTCACCCGTCAAAAGTAAACACATAGGTATCCAACTCGAAAGGAAGAAACAAAATATAAACAACTACAAAACGCTAAGCAACAGATCATTGCCTGGAGGTTAATCAAAGGATAAAACACCCCAAATCCAGAATTTGCCTGCCAAGAAAGCAACGAATTGATTTTACGCGCCTCGTTAAAGCTCCGATCTCCCCGAATTTGAGAGGAGATCGGAGAGAAAAGCAAAGCGATTCTCTTATAAAATTAGGATTGGGAGAGAAATAGAGAAGGGTTTGGTGAGAGCCAGGAGAGAGATGAATGACGGGGAGAGAGAGAAAAGAGGGCGAATTTTAGGACGAAATATGTGTTTTTTTTTTTTTTTTCTGGTGATAATTCCGTGTATTTTGGTTGAACCTGGTCCGCACCAGCTGGTAGAACATTTAACAATAAGCAATCGTTCCATACTTACCAGGACCCACGGATCAGTTCTGAGTTCTGACCCCTCCCCTTAGATTTGAGAATCCGTATCCTCTCCGGTAAGCTGGGTGTTTCCAGCTTTGATCTTTAGTGTAATTCTATCGGGAACGGAGAAAGTAAAACTCCCGATAAGTCTGATTATTGACTACAACAAGACCATGCTTTTGAAGATATACGGAACTGTACTGTGGGTCCCGTAGACCTGTAATTTTCAAGACTTCTAAATGCTCCGTGCACAGTAAATATGTTACCAAAAGTCACTCTGCGCTCCAACGTGTATCGGAAGAGAATGTAGACACAGAGAAGACTATAGAGTTCTGACCGTATGAGACCAAAACTAAATAAAATAACTCTTGAGTTAAACGAAAGCCGACATATCGACATCCTGCAAATTGATGATTCAACCTGACGAAGATTTTATGGTCCTCTGTGTTTTATAGTTTGTTTATCAATAGTTTGTTTATCAATTTCTTCTTTTTTTTGTTTTGATAGAAAAAAGAGGGTGAAGCCCTTTAGTTCCATTAACCCGGGACCCAAATTGTGCCCTGTTTTTGTTTCTTGAAATTTACAAGAAGAAATGAAAACTAAAGAAATGTGACAACAAGATTAAAAGAAAAGATAAGGGAAAATTCCCGTATAGTCGTATACTATGTTAAAAGATACGTGTAAAACTAAATAATAATAAAAGAAAAAAGTGTTACCTCGAAGAAGACGATCCTCTGTAAGGTTTCCTCTTCTCTTTCTCTGGGTTTGTAAATGATGGCTGGAGTTTACAAATGATATTTCATCCGTCTCCATCCTCTTTTATGGACTAGAAGTAATTTTCAAAAATAGAAGGCGGTGATTTCTTAAAATAACTTTGATCAATGATGTGAATATTCTAGAAATAGCTTCAACGAATTATGTACATAGGGGTGTCAATGAGTACGGTACGAGGCGGGTGGAGACATTTTCATACTCATACCCATTAAAATTGATATTACCATACCCTACCAATACCCATTAAAAATTGATCTTAAAATACCCTACTCTTCTCCATTAATATTATCGGGTAACGAAACGGTAGCGAGTGAATAACGGATAATGCTAGTATAATAATTAGTTTTATTATATTTTACAAATTAAACATCAAAAACTCATTCATTTTAACACATATATAATTGCATTTCTAATAAAAAAAAATGTGCAATCAATTCCAACAAAATTATTTTTTTTAAAATAAAAATTCAAAAACACGAATATACATTTAAGTGGGTTGAAAATTGAATTAAATATATATTTGGATTTTATAATTATCCTATAAAGTAACGGGTACAAAATAGTTATTACCTATACCCTTACCTATTTATTTAACGAAAAAAATTATTACCCATATCCATACCCAATAAACTAACGGAAAAAAAAACTTATACCATACCCGCCTTATCAAATACGATACGAGTCAGGTAAACGGCTAAAAAGAAACCATTGACACCCCTATTTGTACATGACCACTACTCTTTCTATTTTCGTCCTTTTTTTTTCTTTTACATTAGAAAATTCGAAAGTAAATAAGAATAGAGCAAGGTAATAAAGGAATTACGTTAGAACCGTACATTAACTTGTAAAGGACTTAGAATTTAGTGATATTCAATGATATTAGAGATTATCGAATTCATACTCAACCAGTTGTCATCGTGCAAAAGGACATATCTAGGATTATTATTTGACATGATGAGTGTTAAAAGCTTATTAAAAAAATGATGTATGTTAGAAGAATTAAGTCTAAGTTAAATAAATTATATAGAGATTAGAATACAAATAATAATAACAAATTTTCTTAGACGATCTCCTTTTAGAATATTTCGGCTTCTACTCTACAAGTTATGCATTTTTCAATGAGCAAATTTAAATTTAATTGTAACAGTAGTTCAAAAAAATATTTGTGCATTATATCATTATATGTATATTCTTCTAACTATTTCTGAGTCGCCCAAGGGCTTTAAACCAAAAAAAAAAAAAAAAAACATTTCTGAGTTTCTTTCAGAGAACTTACATATATTATATTTGTTTATTTATTTATTTAGAGAATGATAGCAATTTAGGATACTATATGCACTGTGGTCCTATATTGACCAAGTAAAACTGATGTTATCCAACGGATATTTTGTAATAATAAATTAAAGGAATTTATTACAGCAAATGGCATTGAATGAAACGATGGTTTCATGGCACAAGGAAAGAGAACAATGTTTATCAATTCATAATCAAATTCTTAGAAAAAAATATTAGCATGGAAAATGTGGCATAATGGGTCTAATCTAACAAAATAAAGAATTAGAGGACAGGATAAGAATTAATTAATTATTTTATAATTCAATTTTTAATAAATAATCAAAACAAAGGGTGAAATAAGAAGCTCAAGATATGGAATTTAATTAAATTTAAAAAAAATGTATTTATATCCATTAAATATTAAAACGACGCAGACAAACGACTAAATGTTACTTAACGATATAATAATGATAAATTTGTAAAATCTAAAATCAAACAAACAACGAGAAAATAAGTACATTTATACGTGTGTGATACCATAGAATGCAATAAATAAATATTTATTTATGTATTTCATCACTGACAGTTAAGAAAGTCAAACAATTATACCTCATCTAGAGATCAAACGATTACATCTCATATAGGTGTTTAACACTAACACTATGGAAAAGGAAAAACAGTTTCTCATCTTAATCCTAAGGACCATCTACGGCAAAATCGACTTATAAAACATAAATCTAATGTGCGGAACTTAATATCTAATTCCATAAATGTTCCCATAAAATATGTCAATTCTAACATATATCATTAATGTCTAAATTGAATAAATTAAACATAGATTACAAACACAAATAATGATTTGAAGATTATATTGTTACGCTTTGTTGTTGAATTCATTATGTCATTGTTCTAAAATTGTTGTAGGAGTTCATCAAAGCGTGCTTTTAAGATCACAAGTGTTTATAGTTTCACGGCATAAAGAGAGAGAAATACGTTTATGATTTCGTAGTCAAATTATTAGAAAATAAATCCATCAAAACGAAATTCAGCAATAAAGCGTAACAAATAAATACGAATTCAACAATGAACTATTATTAGAATTCATTTTTTTTAAATAATCAACACGAGAGTATAATTAATTCTCAAAATATGAAATTTAATAAATAAAAAAATCAACAATGTGTTCGTATCCAGTTAGAATTGACTGTGCGTATCTGAAATGTTACTCAACAGCAATCGAGTAAATGTCATTAGCGAAATAATAATGATAAGTTAGCAAAATCTAAAATCTAAAAACAAACAACAAGAAAATAAGTACATCTATACACTCTATACACGCGTGATACCATAAAAAGTAATTAAGAAATATTCATTTACTTAATTAATCAGCTTGTAACATATTGTATACTATTTTAAGGATCATTCAATATACATTTACTTATTTCATCTAAACTATCGAAACATCAATTTTCTCAACAAAATAACTTATTTTTCCATAAAAACTCAATATATTTTTCTCATCATGTTTTCTCCATTTAATACATTACAATTTTTTTTATTAAAAATAAAATTGGCCGACGATGGCCCTGTTAGTTTGTAATAATCTAGAAGTCAATAATACGATAATTTATCATAAAACTTTGTTCATGAATTGGATGATTAATATCATTTTGTTGCCTTGAGTATTATTGCATTTATGTATAATTTCGAGTTCATGACTGAAATTGTGAAACTCCATAATATAGATGATACATACTCTTAATCTTAAAATGTCACTGACCAAGGTAATTAGCAGGAACACTAATTACCGCTATAAGGTTAGTATGTGGATTAAAAGATGGTTAAGTTTTATAAACCACCTAACACGAGATGTCATTTAATCACATAGATACATGTTCTAGGAACATGGTATTTGACATACCCCGAATGAAACATTAAATAAAATTGTGTTTGTGTCATTTATGTTTTCATTCAGTGTCACGTTCTACAGTATGAGGTATTTATCGTTCTCACTGAGAAATATGTATGTGTGATTGTTATTCACCGCTGTCCGTAAAAAGCAGTCATAATGGTAGCATTGTATAGCTTAGCTGAAGAAGTGATAGTCTACCAAGAATACTATTTGTCCATCATATTTTATACGAGCTATAGCATCACTGGGCCCCTTAATAGAGTAAGATTATCAGCGCGCGGTATGATTACAAGAGTAATCATATTTGATAATCTGCTCAAGATTAAGAAAAGATTAAGTTTAAAAGGATGACACACATCTACCTTGAAACTAATCCGATAGCTATGAGACAGAAGAACAGACACAAGTAAATTATTTACTGGATCGTGATATTGTACTGTACAACATCATCTGTGTAATTGGATGGTCATGATGTGTTGCCAGATGCCACCCATGATTATAGAAGTTAAAACAGTTTTAACTCTATTTACTAACATAACACAGATCCTACTGGGTCACACCATATATGAGTTAATCGGAGAATCTTATTGTGATTAATTATAAATTGGTTATGATCAATAGTAAGATGGTTATAATTAATTACACGTGTTATAATTAAATTATAAATGTTATGTAAAAATAACAAGCAAAAACATTGGTTAATTTATAAATGTGTGTGACACGTTGTATAAAAGTTAACCGGTTAATTTATAAATGTGCAGGACACGTTGTATAAATTATCAAAACAACAAACCGCAAGAAAAATATATATATAATTGTTCAGAATAATTATACGAATATTATTTGTGTTCGGGCCGAGGGCATTCGGGTCTTTTCAGATTCGTCCTTATACGTATGACATGTCATCGATCCTATCCAGATGGCATGTCATCAATCATATCCACAAGGGCAAAATGGTCATTTCACACCTATGCCACCTTGCACGATGTAGAAGCATGAAGAAGAATGTGGAAGGGTGTGGAAGGGGTATTTTGGTCATTTCACACATAAAAGGATGAGGTGTCAATGGCATACCTTGTAAATAGGCCGAACTTGGAGGGCATTTCGGTCTTTTGTGAACCTCCTCAAAAGCCTATAAATAGAGGGGTGCATGTAGAGAGAAAAACCACTAATTCACTTGTATCGTTTCGTGCAGAATCGAATCGATATTTTCTCTCTTTCTCAGTTTCTCTCCCAAATAGTGTTTCGGTTGAGAAAAGAAATTTATACGTAGTTGATGTATAATTTTGCCAATTGTTGTGGAGTATATTTATGGGATCGATGAATAGTGTTTTACCGAATTTCGCGGTATGTCAGTTTTGCTCATTTGATGAAACTGAGTAACCGAAAATTCGTGTTTACGGGTTTTCATCTTTTCCTCGTGAATAGTGTTTTTGCATAATTCCGCGGTTTACGGTATTTCTGGCAGAAGAAATTAACCGCTCTTTGGTTAGTCCTGGTGGATAACCAATAGAGGCATCAGACGTCTGATGCTCCAAGACGAGTCGATTCCTTCCGTGATGTAGCTCTACACGCTCGGTCTGCATTCCAACTGTGATTTGGAAACAAGGTATAAATATGTTATATTAATCAATTTAATTGGTAAGTAGATTAAAG
Source organism: Carex pumila (assembly GCA_033356055.1). Classification (NCBI taxonomy): domain Eukaryota; kingdom Viridiplantae; phylum Streptophyta; class Magnoliopsida; order Poales; family Cyperaceae; genus Carex; species Carex pumila. The sequence continues at coordinate 40,267 of JARJHM010000767.1, read as the reverse complement.
TTTTAGAAATCAATTATGGAGTAGATCTGTAAAAGGATTAAATTGGGTTTTGATGTCAAAGGAATACTGAAGGTGGACCGCCTTGGAAAGTTTCCTGACATACCCCGTTTAATCCTGAGCTTAAGTTGGCCGTATAAATTTTTGTTCTACGGTCATTCCGCACCTTAAGCCTAAACGGGTTTTGGTTACCGCGAAACCCCAAAAGTGGTATCCGAAACCCAACGGGCCCTGCCTCCAAATTAAATGGATTTAAGAAAGGAACCGAATCCTCTGCCCCCAGAGTCACTGTGTGTGGGTCCAAGGTGGACCTCAGTTCAAAAATTAAAAGTGACCGGTCCCACATGCAGTGACTGAGAAAACAAAAAATTCCTACACCGAGAGGAGCAGAGGATTCAGAGTCTTTAATAAGAGACACCTCCAATCAATTCATGTTTAGATCTCAACACACAATTGACAGTACATATGCTGGTCACAGACAAACTGTACCTGTTTCCGTCAGCAATCCAGTAGAATAGTAAACAGATTTGAGTTAATGCAGACTTGCAGAGGATACGAATTCCACGTACACTAGCTAACCTATACAATGCAATCATAAAAATATTTCATAGAACTATCACCGCTACTTTTTGATATGACTTCACCGAGAAAATTAGCTAGAACAGTCTCCTATTTAGAAAGAAAGGGGCATGTTGGTCAATTTCCCTCTTTTTAAGTAAAAGGTTAATATAGCATATTAGACGACAAATGGAAGAAAAACATTAGGTCCTGTCCGTGTCGAAAAAAAAAAAATTTAGTCGAGTGAATTTTTTTTTTCACATGAACAGTAAAATCTTCACCGCATCTAAATAGGACCTTAATGTTGACTTTCTATGGAATAATAAACTCTGTATAATTTTTATGAGAAAATTAGTTATTTTGAAATTTTAGATTTATTGGAATTTTGTATGAAAATTATTTAATGCGCCGGTTTAATGAAGAGATGCATCGGAGAGATGTGATGTAGCGTCTGAAGAGATGTGTTCTTTCGCGAAATGATGTGTCATTGAGTGCTATTTTTTTAAACCTTGACTGGAGGATACTATGATACGTCATTAAGTACTCGAAATAAAAAAAGACATAAATTGCAAAGAAACCTAAATACTTTGATTGTGAATCAGTGAGATAATTTTATTGATCTTGAAATTTTACGATTCGCTTATTTCTAATAGGATTGCTATACACAACTAATCATTTTATAATACATCATTTTATGTGAAACGTAAGAAGTATTAAACAAATTTACTGGTAAATATAGCCTCATTAGTTTTTTTAAGTAAAGATTGGAGGACAAACTATTTAACTATTTAGTATTCATAAAAAATTTCTTTATTTGAATTTTGAATCTGCAACCTCCCAGACAAAGAACATTGTCTATGCCGCTCCCCTTTCTACCAAATTTTTTATTAATAATAAAATATATATATATATATATATATATATATATATATATATATATAGAATTGGGCTACGGTGCTTCGCGAAGTAAAGCAAGTGTTTTATTTCACACTCATATTTTACGATTTTAAAGTTTAAAACGTCGATCGGAACCGTTCAAGTTGATATCCATATTAAATTGTGCATAAAGACCAAATTTTACATTTTTTTAAATTTTTTTACTATTTCTTTAGAATTTTTGAAAATCGCTGTTTTTGATGGTCCAGAATTTTCTAAAAACCAACGATTTTCAAAAATTCTAAAAAAATAGTAAAAAAATTCTAAAAAATGTAAAATTTGGTCTCCATGCACAATTTAATATGGAGATCAACTTGAATGGTTCCGATTGACGTTTTGAATTTTAAAATCGTAAAATATGAGTGTAAAGTAAAATACTCATTTTACTTCGCGAAGCACCGTAGCCCAACTGTCTCTCTCTCTATATATATATATATCAAAAAAGAGATGACTTTTGGGTGTTATCGATATAGATAGATCGGGATAGTTTATTCCATCCAACTACAGTGTTCTGGACGGGATAAATCATCCCGTCCAGATTAGTGCTCCACTAATTTTGCTTAGCAGAAATTTTTTTACAAGTACAGCTTGTCCTTGACAATTTTATTTTTAATTTTTGTTGGCTTAATGTTAAAATATAATAACATCATCAAATTAATTAACTGTAAGTAAGATCCCAATTCTTTAGAAACTTTTCCGGGATCTTTTGTAATAATGTCACTGTGGTCCAGTATGGAAAAAGATTAGGATGGAGTAATGGATGGCCAATCCATTAAACCTCACTAACCTAACCCAACAAAATAAATCACTAGAGGACAAGATTAGACTTAATGAATTGTTTTTAGAATTCAATTTTTTAATAAATAATCAAAACGAAAGTTTAAATAAAATCTCAAAATTTGAAACTTAATTCAATTTTTCAACAATTTATTCCTATTTGTATCTATTAAATAATAATACACAGTTAGTTCATGTTCATCAATTTAGAATTGATTATGCTTTACCTTTACTTGTAATGAATATTAAATACACAGTTACTTATATTTATCAATTTAGAATTGATTATGCTTTACCTTTACTTGTAATGTTCCTCAACAACAAACAAATAAAGGTTACTTAACAAATAATAACGATAAATTTGTAAAAAACAATATATATAATCCAAACAAACAACAAGAAAATAAACACACCTCTACAGGTCATCTGTGATACCATAAGATATAACGAAGAAATATACGCTTACTTTATTTCATCAGCTAAAAATATGTAATATATTATTTTACAATTACTGGTCAGTACACTCATCCCCAAGAAATATTTTAACAATTACTTCGGCAATTAAGTACAAGTACAACAAATCTAGATGCTATTGCTAACAACTTGTCCTCAACATTTTATTTTTTGTTTTTGTTGGCTTAATTTTAAAATACAATAAAATGAGTGAGGTTATGGTAATATACCATAATGCATATTAGGGATCGATCTGTTCTATAGATTCATTTTTCTCATTTTTAAAGTTCAAAAAGTCAATGTGAATTGTTAAAAGAAAATGTACATAGAGACTAAATTTTACATTATTTTTTTAAATTTTTTTTCCTATTTTCTAAGATATATAGAAAATCAATCGATATGAATATTCTGAACCATCTGAAAAATAATAAATTTCAAAATATCTTAAAAATGATAAGAACTAAAAAAATATATAAATATTGTTTCTATTTACATTTTCATATAGAAATCATATTTAAGACTGTTTCATTTTTGAAAATATAAATATATATTAATTCACAGTCGATTCATAATGATAATATGCATATTACCATGGCCTCAATCCTCACTCTAATTAAATTATCAAATTAATCTACGAGCAAGATCCCAATTCTATATATATATATATATATAAAAAAAAAATCTCCGAGATCCCATTGAGTTCGTACTCCATACCGCTCATTCGGCTCAGTACGCAGGTTGCTTTTTAATATGTTGTCGTGGCCCTCACGGCATTACCTCACAGAGTACATACATGGATCATCAATCCGAATCCTCCTACTACTTACATGGCCACTTCAATGTGATCATTAATTTCATCTTCTTTATTTTTATTTTTTTTCAAATTGTTGGTCGGAGACTCGCAGTACGATGCATTATTCATGGTTCAAAAATGGTTGGGAGTTGGGACAACAAATTATGTCACTAGATCAGAATCAGATACCACGGAGAAATAACAGATAGTGAAGTTTTATCTCTGCTGTTGCTCATTTTGATGAGATTTAATTTTTACGATGTTGATAGGATAGCTGGTGCGGAGTTCTGATCCTCTACATTACCTCACAATTTGAGTTTAAATCCAAACTATTCCATCAAAATTTGAACCAATCCTTTCCGAACCTGTAACTGTAATGCATGGAATTCACATCACCTGAGGTAACAGAAAAAAGTTGAGTTTAGATCCACGTCACCCGTTCAACTTTGGCAAATATTAAAGGGATTCAGTACTTTCCGCTTTGAACCAATTGGTCACGATTCTGATCAGATGGTCCGGATCTAAACAGAAATATTATGTTACTTTAGACAATATGGGCACTTAATGCAGGAGGTTTCTTCAAAATTTGTGCAAACTCTTGCACTGTAAAGGATAGATGTGATTATAATCCGGGGGGAGACATGATTTTTGCAAGGGACAGAAATCAGATTCAAATAACTCATCGGATTTAAATTCACTAACTAATTGGGTACGATATAAAAAATAATCAACATAATAATTTAGCTACCATAGATTTTGACAATGTAAATTCCAGAATTAATGTATTAAGTTAGTCGGGTAGCAATATTTCATTTACAATTTGTTCTTCTTAAATTGATTAGTTAGATAGGAAGTGAAGCTAAGAATTTCAAAATATTTTATATAACAAATCATGCTTTAACTTGGTATATACTTCGTACTAAATCACGAATCATATAGATCATTACATACACTTTGACCCAAAAAATTTGTACTGTTTCAACATATTTTTTATCCAATACTCGTTAGCTTTAAGTAAAATGCCTCTTAAAGCCCGGTCCGTAATTCATTACAAAAATGAAGGTTGCTTTCCAGCTGGCTTTCTTCCTCTTCCATTTCTTCAATTCTTCTGCTGTAATGGCTCAAAGAGGGGCAAGATCATTTTGGGGGGGGTGGCAAACTAAAATAAGACCTATTTTTTCTACTAAATTCCAAAATTCAAGGGAGGCAGTTGGCCCCCTCTGGATCAACGTGGGTCCTCCCTTGCTAACCTGCACGTTGCATTATCCGTTTGATCTGAATAAAAAATATAAAATTGTCTTCGGTAGGGGTGTAAACAGAGCGGATAATGCTAATACCATATCTGTATCCGTTTTTCAATGAACGGATACGTATAGTAAACGGCTATCAAAATTTTAAAACCATATCCACCTTAAATGGATAAGGATACGGAGCGAATAATCAACGGATACGGGTTCAAATATGGACATGAAACTAATAATTGTTGGATAATTGAGTTATACACTTTAAGATACAAAAAAAATAACTTGTTGTTGTCTCGAAACAATGATCAAAATCAATTTAGCAGAGACTAAAACATACTACATTCACAGACTAAAGTCTTGAATGGAAAAGAATGAAGAATGGAAAAATAGAGGTAAAAAGGAAAATATATTGCATTATTGTAGCACCATCACCAGCAAAAAAGAGATTAAATTGAAAACCATATTGTATTATCATTTTTATCACAATCAAGACTGAAATGACTATGAAATAATATATAACTTCTATCTAGTAAAGTTAAAGCTCATTGGGAGTAATTTCGGATTCGGATAATTACGGATACGGATATCCACCTTCATAAAATTATCCGTATCTGTTACTTCTATCTAACAAAAATTATCCGCATCCGTTTAATCCAAATTCGAATAATGTCCGAATACAGAGCTGATTATCCGTATCCGTTTACACCCCTTGGACGGATAGGCATATTGACGCCACACACATTTATATTAACACAACATCTAATAAAATTTAATGTATGGACATTTTTAATCTTCTTTAAATATTTTGCTAATTATCATATTTTTCCATAATATAATTAATGTAGTGATCACTTATTAAATCATTCCATATTTGTTAGATATTGTTTTTCTTTTTTAATTTATTTTATATTGAGGTAATCTTTTTCTGCTTCATATTTTCTCATAAAAATATATATATAACTACAAACTTTACAAGAAAACTATCAATTCAATTGAAATTCCAAGCATTGAGTGGTCCATTAATTTTCACTCAAACCATATTAATTCAAGGTATGTATTTAATTTTTTTTGTACCATGATAAACTCACTTTAATTTTGATACTTTTTATCTACAAAAAAGAAGACGGCTACTAGATCGTATTACATATCTCGCTTTAAATTTGCTTTAATTTTTAAACTTTATAATTTTTTCCTTAATTTTGATATTTATTATCTATAGTCTATTTTGATTAAAATTGCTTATTGATGTTTTATAATTAATTTATATTTGTTAATTGAATAGATGGATCAATCTCCTAACCAACTGGGAGAAAATATGGAAAATCAAGTTTTGAGTGGTGCAAATGAAAGCAATCAACCTTTTAATTTGAAGTTTGAAAATCGTGATGATTTGCTTCATGTCGTTCGTGAATTCTATGGTGCTAAAGGTTATGTGCTAACAACTCGCGGCTTGTGGCCGAATAAATTTGTGATTTTGCATTGTGACAGGGGCAGTGTATATCGAGACAATTTAAGTTTAATGCAAACATTTTTTTAATTTTAGCAAGATTGATGTAATTTTTTATTGTAGTATTTTGTTGTACTTTTAATTTATTATTTTAATCACAAGTTGAATGTTAAAATTAATTACGATAATTTAAATTCAATATGTTTTTTTTATGTAAGCAATCATGTCATTTTTTAGTGATTTTTGCACAAAGAATGAACAAAACGTTAAGTGACAAAAATAATTTTTTTATAGTAGATCATTAAAAAAATTGTGAAGTTATAAAAAAAATCGATATATACAATATGATATATTATAATAATAGAATACAACCATTCACTGTTGTAGTTTTCTTAAAAACCTTAAAGATTCAATTAATGAAAATAAATATAGAATATTTATTATGTTAATCTAACTTTCAAGGAAATAAATCATATAATAAGATATGACACGGATATAGATTTTGAACAAAATAACTTTTTAAGAAAGAAATTATGTAGTAATAGAGAGAGAATCATTTTTTAATTAATGGAAACACTTAATAAAGGATAAAAATATATATATTGTAATATATTTTAATTATGTTATGTTAATAAATTTTTTTGTTGTTTTAATATCATCACCCCCCTTGGACTCTTCAGTCTTCCCTCATATCATCACATGACATATACAGTATACTAAAAAGGAATTCGTGTTTTTATGAATTCCCTGATCGGAAAAAGAAAGTGCAGCGGAGAAAAAAATATTGATGGGATTTGGCGAGGAAAAAATGATGGTTTTTGATAAGAAATGATTTGATGCCTCGGTGATGGCGAAGTCTCCATTTTTGTCGTTTTCTTATTTTTATTTTCAGCAACAATTTTTTGTTCTCTTGGCTAAAATTTCTAACGGCATCTTAAATTGCATTGATTGTAACTAAAGTGAAATTTATGATTTTTTGTCTGATTCTTGAGAATGATTATTTTTTTCTCAATTAATTTTTATTCCGAACAACAAAAATTAAATGTAAGACCTACCCTATTAAACTCTTATATTATTCCCATCAGGGTTATACTAATTTGTTAGTTGTAGATAAACATATAACTTTTGTTAATTTCGAAAATAACACATTCTAGGTTAGTTGAGCGTTAGGAATTAAAGACATACTTTTCCCTCCTTTAAAAGTTTGAAATACCTTTATCAAACTACTACTTAATCATCACATTATTTTATATTCCTCCATATATATCTCTATTAAATTACTGCTATTGCTACATTATTGCTTCCAACATACATCAATTAAACCAATTGAACTTACCTAGTGCATTAATACTCACACATAACTCAATTATACAAGACAGGTATATAACACTTGTGATTCCTTTATTCATCCTCTCTCAGCACACTACATTTTTATTGAGTCGGTATGTATTTATGAAATACTTTTTAGTTCATGTTATAACATCACATATTTTAATTTTTAAAGGCGAGTGGTCTCCACAGCAAAATATTCATCAATACAGGAAAGTATTTTTCCTTGATTCTCAAGTCATTCCTTTCTAACACACTCCCATTAAAGCCCTATCTAGGAATAAGTATCTCATCAAAAGTTTCTGTAGAAACGATTCTTAAGTCACTAATTGCCAGAATCTATAACCATAATGAATAAGAAGAATGATCCTACATTTTTCCGATGGAACCTTCTACCGGTAATTTACCATTGATGCATGACACAAATCCTAAACAATTTTTAGAATTACTTATTTGATTTGATTGACTCTGACTCCGGTCTTGAAAACTGGCACAGTTCTTCGAACTATTGGTGCGGGTTTCATGTCTGAAGGCCCAAATCACTGGTCTCAGGAGGCCCAATGGGGGCCAGCATCGGTTTAATTGGTCTGGGTAAATTTCTCAAAGCCCACTCATTGATCTGTGGAGGACCAATGGGGGCTGGCGCAGGTGCAACTAGACCGGGTTTACCATCATCTATAACTTCATCCACCAATCCGTAATCCTTTGCTTGCCAAGGGTCCATGAAATTCTCATGATCCGCGTCCAATTCAATCTGCAAACAAAATAGTATTTTGCAATCAAGTAAATGAATTTGTCTGCCAAAATTGCATTGCCAACTGTCCAAACAATTCAATTTTAAGGTTATATGTACCAGTATTGCAGAAGGTAATATAGTTTAGTCATTCCTTGTCTGAGTAGCATAATTAGTTACCATATGCAAATAATTTGCAAGAAGGTGGAACTCAATTGAAAGTATGGGTAGTATTAGCATTACTTGCTAATTATGTTAAAATATAGGTGCAATTTGCACACATTTAAGTTTTTATGACACATAACCAACTGGTGTAAAGTAGGATAGGTTTAGTGCTGATCGTGTATTGAGCCATCATCTATTTGTTAATCTATCGGGTTATCTTTAAAATACAATTATCAGGTTATCACTAAATTATTTGGATTGGTATGCTTGTGTATAATGGCTGGATATAAAATTTAAGCTTTTAAACCCAAGTAAATGGGAAAATATTTAGAATGGAAAAGAATATATAAAAGGACATTTGCAAAAGAACCTGGTCCTGGGGTTTTCCAGTAATTATTGAATAGATCTTCATCATTTTCATTGTTTCGTACATTGTTTCTCTGATATGAACTCCCTGATTTGAACGCTGTTGAGAAAATAATGAAATTAAGTAAAAATAAAATATAACAACAAGAGAGGAAACTATTCAGCTGACAGATTATCCAATCTGCTTTCACTGTGTTCTTTTTTATAAGTTAAGCATTGGCCCTTTATTAGAATCTCCAGCTTAGTTAGATGACTTAGTGTCATATGTGTAATTAATAGAATAAGATAACCGACTGTTAGTTACATTGCTGGTTGATGTTATGTCTCTTATAGTTGATAGCATAGGAGTACACTGGCTATATAAACCAGATGATTGTAAACTGTTGAGGTTAATGAAATCATTATTCATTCTATCACAAAATCTCTCTCTCTATTCTGTCTCCTCTCATGGTATCAGAGCATCCAGGTGCTGATCCAAAACTTCCCTAACTCTAATGGCGTCCAGTGCCATTTCCAATCCCTCTCCTCCCAACCCTATTGATCCAGTGATTCAAATCACATTACCTGTCTCCACCAAACTCACACGTGAGAATTTCTTGACGTGGCGATCTCAGATCGAACCAATCCTTGATGGATTTGGCCTCTCCCAGTTTCTTGATCCCGTGGTTTCACCTACTGAGAAGATTCTGCTTGTTAATGGTGTTTCCTCTACCAATCCTCTTTCCTCGGCATGGTATAAGCAAGACAGGTTCTTGCTCGGTTGGCTCCGCACAACCATCACTGAAGGTATTCTCTCTCAGCACGTCAAGTGTCAAACCTCTCGCGACCTTTGGCAAGCTCTTCATCAGACCTTCTCTGCCATCTCTACTGCACGCATCATGGAGTTACGGCGAGCTCTTCAAACCTCGATTCGTGGTAATCAGAAGTGTGGTGAGTATTTTGAACACATGAAGCGGGTGGCTGATCAACTGGCGGCGGCCGGTGATCCAGTACCGGATTCTGATCTCGTTCGCTCGATTCTGACTGGCCTTGGTCCGGAGTATAACTCCTTTGTCGTTGCCATCACCACTCGCCCCATTCCTGTCTCTCTGGTGGATCTACACGCGTTTCTTCTCTCTCACGAATCCCTACTCACTTCTCAGAACACACTCTCCTCCACCTCAACTGATCCTACGGCCTTCTATGCGAGGCGTGGTAGAGGAAAGGGACGACGTGGCAGGGGTCCACATTCTTCTCCAGGTGTTCACTCTAATCCTTCTCATGGACCGTTACTTCCCACTCCAGGCTGTGGCTACTCCAATTTGGGCCCAAATCGTCCCACTTCAGGCCCAACTCAAAACAGAAATTCTGCAAACTTCTCTGGCCGAGCAGCTCCTGTTGTGACAAATTCCCAGTCAGCTCAATACAATGGAGACAAGCCCCAGTGTCAGATCTGCAAAAAGAGAGGTCATGAAGCTCTTGAGTGTTGGTACCGGTTCGATAATGAGGCCTATGCTTCGCCACCTCAAGCATTTGTCAAAACCACCACTTCCAATCCGGATGAAGGTTGGTTTCTTGATTCCGGCGCGACTCACCATGTCACGTCCGATTTGAACAACCTTACCTCCTACCATGCCTATGAGGGTCAAGATCGTCTCCAAGTTGGTAATGGCTCTCACCTTCTTATTCAAAATCGAGGCCATTGCTCTCTATCTTCTACCAATGGTTCTTTGAATTTGAATGGTGTTCTTCATGTACCACATATAACCAAGAATCTAATTAGCATCTCTAAATTGACTCGAGACAATGATGTTATATTAGAATTTCACCCATTGTTTTGCATTGTGAAGGACCGCCGCACGAAGCGGCCACTTCTTCAAGCTACCCAAATTAATGGTCTTTACATTCTTACTTCTTCCCCTCAAGCATTGATTGGAGAACGTGTGTCAGCTTCTCTATGGCACAAGAGATTGGGGCATCCTTCTCCCTCAACTACCCGTTTTATCATTCATTCTCATTTTTTACCTACTTCTTCAAATAAATTGGGAATTTGTGATGATTGTTGTAAATCTAAGGCACATGTTTTGCCTTTTACTCTCTCTACATCTTATGCTGCTTCTCCTTTACATGTGGTACATTCGGACTTGTGGGGGCCATCCCCAATTGTTTCTAAAAATGGTTTTTGTTATTATGTGCACTTTATTGATGAGTATTCGAGGTTTTCTTGCATTTATTTTCTTTATACAAAGGATGAAGTTGTGAAGGCCTTCACTCAATTTAAATGCCAAGTTGAGAATCTTTTCAATACCACCATCAAGATTCTCCAAACGGATGGTGGCACGGAGTTTAAACCCATTCCTCGCCTCTTTCCTCAAATTCTTCATCAAACTTCGTGCCCATACACACCACAACAAAACGGTTTAGCGGAACGCAAGCATCGCCATGTGATTGAACTTAGCTTAGCCATTCTCTCACATTCTTCCATTCTGCTTGAGTATTGGGATCATATTTTTCAAAGTGTGGTCTTCATCATAAATTGGCTTCCTCCCACCTCCGCGCCTCATATGTCTCCATTTACTCTTCTCTTCAACAAAAATCCCGATTACACGTTCTTTCGAGTTATTGGATGTCTTTGCTATCCTTTGATTCGACCTTACACCTCTCACAAACTCCAATTTAGATCCTCACCTTGTGTGTTCTTGGGCTATTGTCAAACTCAAAAAGGGTACAAGTGCCTTCATATCCCATCCAACAAAATCTACATTAGTCGAAATGTTCGATTCGATGAAACAACTTTTCCCTTTGCCTCAACCAATACTCTCAATTCAGCTCTGCCTACAGCTGATTCCCAATTTCCTACCTTTCTGCCACTTCTCTCCTCAACGCAACACTCCTCTTCTGCTCCTGTTCGGCCTCCTTCACCTTTACCTGATCCAGCATCTTGTGACAAAGGCCCATCTCCTTTACCTGATCCAATAGTTAGTGCCAAAGGCCCAGCTACAGTACAGCCTGTGTTGACTGATTCTTCCCAGCACAGGCCGCCTGTTTCCACTGCACAGCCCGAGCCTACTCCATCCTTGAAGACCTATCAGCGGTGCCCTCCTGCCTCTACAGTCCGACCCACCACTGTTTCCTCCAGTGTTGCTGATCCGAGCCCATCAACGCCTTCTACACTTCCTGTTCTCTCGGGTTCTATTCATCCGATGACAACTCGTACACGTGCTCATGCAAGTTGGGTCAACAATTCCTCACATCATGCGATGCTTCTTACCACCAAACACCCCCTTCCTTCTATTTTGTGTGATGAACCGACCTCCTTCACAATGGCCAATAAACAACCCGAGTGGCGTGAAGCGATGTCTCACGAGTTGAATGCTCTTGCGAAGAACGGCACATGGATTCTTGTTCCTTCCACTCCCGACCAAAATGTCATTGGATGCAAATGGATCTTTAAGATCAAGAGGAAGTCCGATGGTTCAATTGAACGTTATAAGGCTCGTTTAGTTGCTAAGGGTTACAATCAAGAGGCGGGTATCGACTATCATGAGACATTCAGCCCTGTTGTCAAACCAACCACCATTCGCGTCGTTCTCTCTCTTGCCACGTCGCGATGTTGGACAATTCGCCAATTGGATGTCAATAACGCGTTTCTTCATGGTGCCTTCAAGAACAAGTCTTTATGGCTCAACCTCCAGGCTTTGTGGATTCTTCTTTTCCGGACCATGTATGCCTTCTCAAAAAGGCTATTTACGGCCTCAAGCAAGCTCCACGTGCTTGGTTCCACAAGTTAGCTTCCACTCTCACCAAGCTTGACTTCAAGGCCTCGTAATCGGATTCCTCACTTTTTATACGTGGTGATTCTTCCTCTATTACTATCGTATTAGTTTATGTTGATGACATTATAGTGACAGGGTCTGATGCCTCTCTTGTGACATCTCTCATTGCCTCTCTTGGCACCCAATTCTCTCTCAAAGACCTTGGTCCCTTGCATTTCTTTTTGGGTATCCAAGTCAATCCTCAATCCGATGGCATTCATCTCTCTCAGCCTCAATACGTTCGAGATCTCCTCATTCGCTCCAAGATGGATGGCGCCAAACCGTGCTCTACTCCTTTTTCTCCTGGTGATCCTCTTTCTAAATTTGCTGGCAACCCTATGGCCGATCCTCACACATACCGCAGCATAGTTGGTGCTCTCCAATATGCCACGATCACTCGACCTGATATCTCGTATGCCGTCAACAAAGCGTCTCAATTCATGCACGCTCCGACTGACGAGCATTGGAATGCTGTCAAGCGCATTTTAAGGTACCTAAAAGGTACCTTATCTCATGGCCTTTCCATTCGAGCACATTCCTCTTTTGAGCTCCATGCGTATTCTGACGCTGATTGGGCTGGTTGCCCAGATGACAGGCGTTCTACTTCAGGGTTCTGTGTATTCCTTGGCTCCGACTTGCTTTCGTGGGGCTCTAAGAAACAAACGACTGTCTCTAAGTCCAGCACAGAGGCTGAGTACCGCAGCATGGCAGGTGCATGCACCGAGTTAGTATGGCTTCAACACCTTCGAGAACTTCATGTGTCTCTTACCTCCAATCTGATTCTTTGGTGCGACAACTTGGGTGCCACGTTTCTTGCCTCCAATCCAGTGTTTCATGCACGCACAAAGCACATCGAAATTGATTTCCACTTTGTTCATGAAAAGGTCGCCAACAAGCAATTGGATGTTCGCTTCATTTCCACCAAGGACCAGCTGGCCGACCTCTTCACCAAATCCATGTCCTCTACTCGCCTTGAGTTCCTGAGATCCAAGCTGACCCTACATGCTCTCCCTGGCTCAGCTTGCGGGAGGGTATTAGAATCTCCAGCTTAGTTAGATGACTTAGTGTCATATGTGTAATTAATAGAATAAGATAACCGACTGTTAGTTACATTGCTGGTTGATGTTATGTCTCTTATAGTTGATAGCATAGGAGTACACTGGCTATATAAACCAAATGATTGTAAACTGTTGAGGTTAATGAAATCATTATTCATTCTATCACAAAATCTCTCTCTCTATTCTGTCTCCTCTCACCCTTTTAACGTTTTAAAACTTTTGGATTTTATTTTCTACTCAATGCATCTTTTTGACTGTTGCAATTCCTTTTACCTTAATTCATTAGTGGTCATTGTCATACTTTTGACTAATTGCAATCACTATATTTTAGATCCAGTCAAACTGAACAGAGACAGTATAAATCACAATGTTTAATGAGCAAAATAACAAGGTTAAGCTTTAGGGGCCAAAATTGAATCCAAAATTGGCAGAGTTAAAAGAGCAGTACGCACCACACCAAAAGGCTTCTGGATCATAACCCTAGAATTGGGCATGCAAAACCTCTTCCCACGGGTCCCGCATGCAAGAATAAATGCAGCAACATTTGCAGCTAGGCCCATACAATAAGTTGATATGTCAGCTCTGCAAAGCTTCATTCCATCATATATGGCCATTCCTACCAAATCACTGTCATTAAAACCAACACTCTTTGCGAAAAAATTAGTTCCAAAACTCAACTTTATTTGCAATAACATATTTCTCATATTTGCAAAAACACCCAACAACATTGGGACTTCATATTAAGCACCCGAAAAATATATTAATGGGATGGACAAGGTGCATCCCATTAAAAGGAAAGAGAGAAACACTTCATGAACCAATTATCCAGTGATTTTCTAATTATTTGAGTTAATATGATAATATAATGATTTTGCACTGACGGATATATGATCTAACAGAACAAAGGAGAGAGCAACACTTCCCAAACATCAAATGATAAGAACACCAAAGATAAACATTTTTTGGACTCTAAAATCTCGTATGTCACCACACGTTTATCGCTCATTCTCTTAAAATGAGTAAAGAAGGAAGTCTGGGCCAGGTTTTTAAAAACACACTACATTGCAGGGACAGTAACATGTTGGAATGGCAAAATTAGTGTTTTAAACATCAATTATACTTGTATACAAAATGACAAGCTTGATTATGAATTTTCCCATTTTCTTCATGTTATATAAATTGATAAGCTTGATATGAAAATTTTGCCATACTTTTCAACTATCCAATTCTATATCTATGTAATTATTCATGTATTTTGTATAGAGCAATTGCAAATCCCACAAAGTTCTTTAATATCCACTAAAATGCACTTTTTAGCATCACTGCATCTAAATAATGCCTTGACATTCTTATTCCTTGGATTAATTCCCGCAAACGACATCTACAAAGAAAATGATCTGTGGTTGACAATGCCATTATTTTCTTTTTAAATTCCAGGAAATTGTATTTTGTTTTACCAAATCTCACTATCCTACAATTCCTTGTTCTTGGTATACCAAAAATAGAAATTAAAGTTTTCTGAGGCTTAGAAATAATATTTCATATGTTTTTTTGCAGGATATGTATTGTGCTTTTCAGCAGAAAGTAAATTGTATCACATAACATTTGAAGACTGAACATTTGACATAAGCTGTGAACAATAATAGAAAACAAATATAATCCTAAGCTTCCAAAATAGTTAAAAGAAAAGTTTGACGCATGAAACTAGGTACAATTTACTAATTTTCTTTCTTATATCTTTATTATTAATTGGCACATGATGATCAAAAGGAACTTTCAAAATCTACCCAGTGCATGGAGAACATATTTCTAAATATTTTATTCATTCAGTAGCAGTTTGCATAATTTGTCAGTTGAAGCCCATTCTCCCACAATTGTACCTCTGTCAGCCCTCTTCTATGTGATTTAAGCTCAATTTAACCCACCTCTACCTCAAATAACCTCAATTGTGCAATCAAGACTATTTTGATCTGATCCTTACTAGGCCAATTCCCAACTACTTAATTCAAAGCAACTGTCAATTAAGAAGGAATCCCTAAATTAGAAGCCAATTTTACTCTCTATTTTAACATACCATCTGTGATGGAGCCTCCTGGAGAATTTATGAACAATTTAATTTCCTTTGTAGGGTCATTTGCATCAAGAAGTAACAATTGTGAAACAACCAGATCAGCTGTCACAGGCTCCACCTATTCATCATGCAATATGAGAAGAGATGTGACAAAATATAAAATTAAAAAACTGTTCATTAAAAAACTGTTCTAAAGTTAAAGGTGTTCGTTTGGTGATAGATACTACATTTGTCTAATTGGTATCCTTAATTGTGCAACCAAATCACAAGTAAAACTTTATTTTAACTTGATGCAACCACTTAATTACCCCCCAGTCATGCAATCAAGATTCTTTTGAATCAAATCCAGCAAATTCTACGCTCATACTCGTTGAACCAAGTAAAAGCCAAAGAAGCAAAATTAACACAAAAAAGAGAGACAAAAACCTGAGATCCCAAAAAGACAATCCGTTGCTTGAGAAGCATTTCATTGGTGTCAAACTGTTCATGGTTTAGGGAAGAAGAAGGGGTCCTAAAGAGGTCCCAATTCGAAGAGAGAGTTCTTCGTCTAATGCGGCTAATCCCCTCCCCCTTCGCCATTGCCTTGACTGAAACTCTCTGCGCGCTCCTTAGTAGGGTTCTATTGGAGAAATCACGGGATGCCGGGAGAGGGGAAAAGAGCTGAGTCGTGGCCATGGCTTCCATGAGAGGCGCTCTCGAGCTAGGGGTTATTCAGTGTTTATGCTGTTCGTGTTATCTGGTAAGGTTTTACTGTTTTAGTTTAAAGTATTCAGATTGGATCCCCTATAAACTAAAGATGTTTGTTTATTTCACGAATAGGAAGTTTTGAACCGTCCTATTTGAATCCTACGGTCCGACCGAGTTTTCTTGGACAGCCTAAGGGCCCGTTCGGAGTGATCCGATGCCGTAAAGTAACTCAAATTTTGAGTTTATATTTCGTCCGTCCGATCAGAATCTGGATCAATCCGGCGGCCTAAGGTGGAACGTACAGTCTTTTTAATATTGGTGCCAAAGCAAATCTGACAGTCTGTTGAAATTTTTATTAATATCCAAAATTAATAATTAATTTCAAAAACTACCCTTCTCTACGTCGGAATTCGAAATATGTTCAAACGGTATATTTTTTTCTTGTTTCTAACTAACTTTCTGATAATTTTTTTTTTCAATTTGAAACGATCAAAACAAGCAAAAAAAAAATTACCAGATTTTATCACCGGTTTCTAAATTTTTTTTTTTACAAAGCAAACTTTTTTATAATTTATTTATTTTTTGTATTGAAATATTATAAATATTTAATATATTTCTTTGAAAATAGATGAAATACTATATAATTTGATTTATTTGAAAGACTGTGATTATAATCTGGATCAACATTTTTTAGGCTGAATTTTTCACGCTTGTAAGAAAAATTAAATTTTTTTTTGTGTGTTATTGAAAAAAAATAAAAATGCTTGGATTATGAGTTATTGATCTCGGTTCAAAAGTCACTTCTAGGTAAATACAAAAAATATTGTGATCATTCTATCTAAAAAAAAGTTTAAGTTATTTAATATCCAATTTGTCATAGTTATGTTAGAGATTTTTTGTTTTTTCAAAAATGGATCACAATATTTTTTATATTTATTTAGAAGTGACTTTCGAATCGAGATCAATAACTCAAAATCCAAGCATTTTTATTCTTTTCCAATAACACACGAAAAAATATATTAATTTTTCTTATAACCTTGAAAAATCAGGTCTAAAAAATGTTGATCCAGATTATTTGTCGCAGTCTTTCTAATAAATAAATTATATTACATTTCATCTATTTTCAAAGAAATGTATTAAATATTTATAATATTTCAATAAAAAAAATTAAAAAATTTTATGTTTTGTAAAAAAAAAATCTTTAGAGACCGGTAATAAAATTCGATAATTTTTTTTGTCGGAAAGTTAGTTAGAAACCGAGAAAAAAACTACCGGCATGGACAGATTTCGAATTCCAACGCAGAGGGGGTAGTTTTTAAAATTAATTATTAATTTTGGATATTAATAAAAATTTCGGGACAGTCTGGATATAAACTCAAAATTTGAGTAAGGGGATATCAATTTATATTAAATCAAAATAAAAGGAATGTAAAACTCTATTTTACGTATTTTACAATTTAGATCAAATTAAATATAATTAATGATCTAGATCGATTTGTTAACTGATCGAGTCGAAATGAGTAAAATTTGAACTTGTCAAATGAGGACCGAGTCAAACTGAGCCAAATTTTAATTCGTCGGAAGAGGGTTGAGTCGGAACAAGCAAACTTGTTTTCATCTTGAATCTGAATTGCGTGATCTATTTACTACCTTTTTTTTGAATTAATCTCGAGGAAGCAGCTTAGGTCCGATGTCCATTGGACTCAAAGTGGTTCCAATGAGTTTGCTAATTGTCGGATCTGCTTTAGAATTCGCGATCGCAATTTCGCATCTACTTTAAAATCCGTATACACGAATTCTAAAACAGATCTGACGGTTACCGAACCCATTAGAATCACTTTGAATCCAATTGACATCAGACCCAAGCAGATCTCTAATCTCAAACGAACTATGAACTATGATGATTTTTTTTGTCATCTCTATTCCAGTCTCTGCTTTTTCATTAACTGATGAAAAAAAAATTAGATCCGACTTTGATTTTTTTCTTTTTCTTTTTTCACAAAGATAATAGTGTTGTTTGTTCTTATTTTTCGTTTGATAAACAAAGAAAAATAATGATTCGCAATTTGCTTTTGTTTACATTGAAATTAGAACTAAGGACTATATATAACTGGGAAGTGTATTTACTGATATTTATTGTTCGTCTTTTAGGCACTTACTATTTTTTTTCTTTTAATTAAGTCGCTTTTATTTAGTAATAGTAATTAAAGTAAAGAACGTTAGTTATATATTTTCGGTAAAATTAATTAGGACGTGTTTTGCATTTTTTTTTTCTGAATATACATTTGTATTCTTAATAATTATTCTTTTATTAATAATTTAATTATGTTTTGCGAATTATGATCATAGTCGGACCTCGTTACTAAAGTAGAAACCCATAGGCCACGGCTTACTTAAAAGTTAATACAGTATATAAACCGACATTTTTTTTGGTGAAATCATCAATGAAAGAAAGGCTCTCAAGAATTCTATTACAAATCACATGAAGTCCGAACAACAAAATCACAAATATTTATATCTTCTTCAATTATTAATTATTGGTACTACTAGAATTACAAATAGTATTTATTTTTAATTTTATTCTTGTCGTTCCAATAACTTTGATGTCACTACAAATTGTTAAAAGTTAATTCGAGTTATCAAGAAGTTTTTGTGATTTTAATTTATGATTATAAATGAGGTGTTAATTGATCAAAGCATTATAGTCCAATTTATGTTTCTTCTGTCTACTTGATTAGCACTGATAAATTTATGTACATGTAAATGAATTTGATGTTATGTGTTAGTTTGGTGATTTTACAATTATTAATGATGCCTTAACTGATTAAAATCACGAGTAGACTCACATAAATGATATATAAATGGATTTTAGTCCAAATATGTCTAATATTTGTTGTATTTGTTTGATTTAGCAATGATAAATTTATACACATGTCTATAACAAAAATTAAAAAAATTATACACACGTAAATTTATGCACAATATTTGTTGATCAACTTAATTATGCATTTGTAAAATACATAAAATAGAGTCTATCTACCAGTTTAATGATTTTTCAATCATAAGTGAGACATAGATTGATTAAAAATATGAATAGATGCACATAAATGCAATGTAAATATATTATTGGGTATGTTTGATTGCAATATTAGAATAACTAGAATAGCAAAATTGATGTTTGTCTTATTAGAATAATTTGTTTCAACTTTTTTGTAAAAATAACTTGTTCAAATAAGACAAATATGTTTGATTTCTCCATTTTAGCTATTCTAACTCAACTAAACACCGAATAACTTGTTCTAAAAAATAGTCTATTCTCATTGCAACCAAACATACCCATTATATATGATTGATTTTTATGCATAATATTCATTGTATGTGCATGATGTTCATTGGAAATGTACAACAAAATATGTTTTGCATGTAGAGAGAGATAAATAGAGTTTTGCATGATCTGTCATGCATAAGTTACGTATTTATTGTTTTTAGTATCTTCTAAAAGAATGTGAAACTTAATAGTTATATATACATGAATGTAAAACTTATCGTCAAATAAGTTTATCTTTATTTTCTAATAGCAAATTTTACAATTTTAAATTCTACAACAAAGATATCGGAGAAAATCTATTAATTTAAAATAATAAGTAAAATTTACATTACCCTAAACCACAAACCCTTAGTCCAATATAATTCAATTTACAATTGTTAAAACATTTAGTATAATGAATTGATTTAGACTTATTTTCTTTTAAATAAGTCGTTATTGAATTAGATAGTTATTGTAAACAGTTTGTTTAATAATTACTTGAAAACAAATATTAATACTGACAAACTCCTAACATAAAAAAAAATTGTATTTAATTTCAAACATACGTAATGAAATATCGCAATTGATCACATAGTCACCCTTCATTAGATTTCGACCGAATAATAATGATTTGGGTACCTTATTTAGCTGATCAAATTCTAATTTCAACTGATAATTTTTAAATATAATGATTTCATGCAATTTTTGTGAGTATCCTGGAGACTCTTGGATGGAGAAGTTGAAAAGTTCATAACAAATTATAAAATAATAAGTGTTATCCTGCGGTAAGAAAAAAACAATGTTTTCCAAGTGTTAGTCCTGAGAGTATATGCAAAAATGTGATTTTTTTTTATACTAAAAATATGAGTGCATTTGAAGATTTAAATTAATTGTATCAGACCTACTATTTTTAAATGTTGAGAGTTAATTAGTTATGTAATAGCTTAGTCAAAGGGCAATTGTGTAAGAGATAAGGGACTTATGGGTAAGATGTTTAATCTATATTGTCATGTTTGGTTGTGGACTAAACAGTGGAATACGGACTTTAGATCTCACTTATTCTATCAAACATGGTTTAATTGAGCCGGACTAAGACGGAATAAGCCGATCTTTAGGTTAGACTAAATTGGTCTAAACTAAACCAACTCTCTAGGTGGTTTAATTTAATCAATGGTTTAAATAGCGATTATAGCGGTATAGTGGGATGGTTAAAAAAAATAAGCGATTGTACTAAGTAGCTAGTTGTATATTGCCCATAGCGCCATAGCTTTTAGGGTCCAAAAAAACTATAGCTACGCTATAGCTAGCTATTTAGAACACCGATTTTAATTGAGTATGAGGTCTAATTTTTCATTATTTTTATTATTTTTAATCACTTTTTAAGAAATATAAAATAAGCAATTTTTTTTTCATTTACGTATAAGGAAACTTATAACTTTATCAATTATAGAATTAATATATTTTTTTAAATGACATAACTTTTTAAATCAACAAAATATGCAATCTAGAAAATAATTAAATAAAATATTTTTTAAACTGTACTACAAAATAATAAAATTTTTGTTTATCAACCTATCATATTTTTGACAAATAAATTAGTAATATTTTTGACAAATAAATTAGTAAACATATAACTAAAGAAAAAATCATTTTTTGCTTTTGTTTTGAAATGAGTGGCTTCAGCCACCTCATCAATTAACAGAAAAAGTACTAACATACGGGTACATGCAACAGTAAATATCCTTATCTCCCCACCTTCGAATTACACCCAATATTGCGTCTTAGGCCCTGCAAAAATAAATAAATGTCACTAAAGCAAATCATATTCTCCATATCAAAGATATGCACCAGTACAAATATAACAGGAAAAGAAAATGAAATCTGTACCAATCCATGATCCACGTCTTTGTTGCACGACCAATCTTCCATGTTGTTTTTCTTAACATGCACATATAGAGTAAGGCTTGGGTGCTATGGATAGCATAGAGGACCACTGTGCTACGGCTCAATATTTGAGTTTTCAAAATCCAAACGGTCGATCTGAACCGTTCATTTTGTTCTCCATATTAATATGTGTTTGGAGACCAAATTTTACATTTTTTGAAAATTTTTTTACTATTTTTTTAGATAGATAGAAAATTAAATATTTTAATGGTGCATAATTTTTTAGATCAAGTGATTTTCTACCTAGCTAAAAAAATACTAAAAAAATTTCAAAAAATGTAAAATTTGGTCTCCAAACACATTAATATGGAGAACAGATGAACGGTTCGGATCGACTGTTTGGATTTTGAAAACTTGAATATTGAGCTGTAGCATGGGAGGCCTCTATACTATCCATAGCACCCGAGCCTTACTCTGCATGAGATATAATCCTATATTAGTAATGATTTACAAAGTGCTACAATATGGAATGATACAATTCCTAATATTGGAATCTGTCTTCTTTTTATTTTTAATGAAAAAACTTCCCATCAAAATGTTTGATATCAGACTATCAGTAATGGTAAATACTGGTACCAAAAGGTGGTTTTCTTCTCTACTGAATTGAGGTTCTGCTGCATTTTTTTACAGAGCTGTGGTGCTCGATGCTTAATTTATTGTTTCAGTCTGTATTCAGCCAGCTTTACTAGGTATTTGAAAAAAAAAAATGATTTTGTAATTCGATATATTGTACTGTGTTCTCAATGGAAAACATGAGTCCCTATGAGGCAATTTCCATAATATTCTCTTAGTGCATATTTCCTTACAAAGTTCAAGTTTTGCCAAAAAAGTTCAATAAAATTGTTTTTAATAATTCAGAAAATCTATCACCACATTTAAACCTTGGTTGAGAAGTTCTTAACATTTTTATGTGAGGTTTGAAGAAACGACATATAGCAAACCCTCTGAAAAATAATGATTGGCAAGTTTCTAATTGCCAACAACGAAAAAAATTTAAGGAGAGTTTAACCGACGGAAAATCATACAACACAAAATACTTTCAGAATGACATATATAATCAGTACACTGCACAAAGCCACATATAAATGCACCAAGGTTAACAAGTTCAAATTAGGCTAAAAACTCACTAGTGGAGTGCCATGCCAACAAAGCAAGAAAGGAACTTGTGATCTAAGCTCGTTCTGAGAGCTTTCTCATGACACATTGGCACACATGACTCACGAGGCAGATGCTAGCCTAGCATTGCTTATGAATTCTATGGCTGTTGGCAGAAGCAATCTATTGAGCAGCGTACAATATTGGTGCTACCTATAATCTAGGTGTTTTCGCAATATAACCTTGTTTCACTTGGGGATAAGCTAAGCATTATTGAAGCCCCAATTTGTAAGCACTTACAAATACATTACATCAAGCAATTATTGCCAATACTTCCTGCCACCAAGATTTGGAGATGCTTATTTCTTAAACCATTGTGGGTGCGACACTAAAATCCTCTTTGTATCTCCACAATGTTGTTTTATTTTTATAAAAGGCTATATAGCCCTGGTCATTAATCGAAACTAGTGTTGAACTTATAATCATATCAGCTACTCTTTTGCCAATGATTGTATGAACCCCAGCCTAAGCCAACTCACCACTACTTCACTAGGTTATATCTACCCCTACACAACCACAAAATAAAGGCTACCACATCATCTGCACAACCAGTAAAAGTAACTACAAAAACCTGGTTGTACCAGCTAATAATAGCATCTAGGACTAAGCCACTAACAACACGGCTGAGGTTATATCGATTGCTAATAGTAATATAGCTAAACAAAAAAGTGCTTCTTGTCTGCTTCTCATTCCCACAATGTTGTCTTGCATTGCTAGAGATTCAACTCATGCTTCACCAACCTTTGACATTATTGGCAGTTCATTCCTTCTTTTTTTGGTATATAGTTCCCACTTTCCGTAAAATATTGTTCACATTTCAAAAAAGAGATTAATTTTCTATATACTCTTTAAGACTACTTCAGTTTCTTATTTTTTTTGAACTCATTAATATATTGTATTCGTCCTTCACCTCTTATGTCTTTCATATTTGTCCTTAGAACCAACAAAAAAATATACACTAGTTGAACTACACAAACTGTCTATCTGTGTCCTAGAAAATCACACAATCACAGAACTAGAAACTAAAAAGATTAGTTTCATCAATATTGTTAGTTGGTGGCTAGAAATACGAAGAGATGATCATCAATAAGGTTAGTTTTGTCAAAATAGACAATTTGTGTACTTCAACTAGTGGTAATTAATTTTTGTTTTTGTTCCAAGGACAAATATGAAAGAGAAAGAAGAATTGAAGAGCAAATACAATATATATAAAACATTAAAGAGTTCGAGGAGAAATAAGAAAAATGAGAGTTCAAATGCCTCCATTTTTTGTGTTTCCATCACATTTTCATTTTTAAAAACTTAAATTACTCAAAATTTAAATTATAAATGTCAAAATAAAACTGTTAAATGTGATCTATATTATTTTCTCTATATATACTCATAAAATATTATCACATTTTAATTTTATTTTTATGTGAATTAATAAGTTGAAAAATCAATGTCTAGAAATTATCCATATTAGTTATTTTTTTACAATATCTTGATAACAATCAAAACAAAGTTGAAATGTCGTAATATTTTACATGTACATAAATAAAATGATGTAGCTCATATCCAACGGTTTTATTTTGACTTTTAAATTTCAAACTTTTAGTTATTAAAGTTTTTAAAAATAGAGGCATGATAGAGACACAAAAATGAAGGCATTTGAATCCTCAATAAGAAATTGTAGTTTTAAAACCCTTAAAACAATTGCCGAGTACCCCACGCAAAATTCTTCTAATATGAAAATCATTTATCAAACCACTAAAATAGAACTCACGGCTCCATTGTTTTTCTAATTAATAGCAATTTTGAGAAGAAAAAAACCCAAATATTTTCCTAATGTTAGAGCAGTTGCTTATAGATTAGTCAGCTTCGCCAAGTCCATCACTTCCATCGCCTCTTTTCGAAATAGGTGCCATGTTGCCACGGGATCCTTTGTGGTTCTTGCTCTGCGATGCAACTTCCGCATTCCTTCTCAGAACTGCACCTGGCGAAGGGTATGGCCTTTGCTGAAACAGAGGTCCCTGCATTTTTGTTACAGAAAAAAGAAGTGAGTGAACATTACCTAATCACCCATAGTATTTCCTTGATTGTTTTAACTGTTTGGTGCAAAATTGAGGTAAACATACACACACGATTACTAGTTGCAGGTTTACTTTAATTCGAGAAACAACAGCTTGCTTAAGTTTTGATTTATACAAATAAGGGTTCATCCAGCCTAGATGAAACTATAACATATGATTCACTAAAATTTCATATTTCAACGTTGATTTTACAAAATTGGAACATTGCTTTTGGAGAAGTGGAAAAGAAAGTGTACAAGAAACATACTGAAGCAGTGGTGTCGGCTGCTCTTGGTTGCATACCTTTTAAGCCAACTCCCCTGTAAAGAAAAAGGTAATTTATTATAACTAAATTGTAAGTCCACCTCCAACTATAACCCACAAAAAGTACACCAAAATAATATCACTACATTGAATATGTTGAAATACCTCGGAAAGAATGTCCCATGCCAGCCTAATATATCAAATTTATTTTTCTAAATTTTATACACAGACTAATTTCAATAGTGTAGAATACTCCAGATCAACAAACAAAAAGTAAAACAAGAACCCAAATTACTTAAAAATCTTTATTAGGAAACACTATATTTGATTTTTCCTTTTTGTTGAACTTTTTTATGGACCTCTCCAAACATTCAGTACATCATGCTTATAGATAGTGTTGACTTCATCCGTATGACAACACTAAAATAGAAGTAAAAAATAACTAACAAGTACTATTACCAAACACAAATTTTATTATGGTGCCTTTGGTGATGCAGAAGAAGTTGTCCATGCTTATTTTACCCTTATTTACACAAAATAAATAATCAAACAAAGATATAACAAGCATAAAAGAACCCACCAACCACCCCTGGGAGCATCAGAGTAAGAACTGGGATCCATTGGATCCAACTCATCATCCTCTTCATAGGCTCGTTTCTTCTGGCCTCTGCCAAGTGGAGGTTTTGAGCTAGGTCTGTGAAATAAATCCCAACAAAAACAAATCATTTTAGCTCAATACAGTCAAACTCATCTCACAGACTCCCTATGAACTCACTGAAAGTTAAAGGCAAGATTTTAATACATCAGTATTTTCCAATATTATCATTGTGTCACTGTGGACTTAACCTATCTCACAAAGCATAAGATATAGGATACTGTAATAATAGATTAAAAATAAAACAGTAACACAATCCAGTAATGTACTCGGTAGATGCTTAGTGGTTCCCTTTAAAATTCAATTTGCACCAATTCGAACCTCACTGGCACTAATCATTGAAGAAATGCACGAACCCCAGGGAAAATGTTAACATGGAATGACTTATTTTAGAGGGATACCTCTCAATAAAAAGTTATCCATGCAACACTAATGTAAAGTAGGACTCCCTTTCATTATTATCCTTTACTGAAAATTATCACATTGGAATGAAATAGTACAAGATAACAGAGAAGACCAAAGTGGGAACTCTGAAGCTTTATGAACCCAATATGATACAAATTCTAAATCTTCATTGACCATAAAGGTGTCAACAATTAAAGCCACAATAGAAAAAAGTAATACATTTGAGGACCATTTATATGATTCATAAGAAAAAATGAATATAAAGATTATGAAGTTTGAATCTCTTAGCGAGCAGTACCTGCTTTGGGCTATCATGTTGCCTTGGCCTTTAGTGGGACCAACCTTCACAGCTTGATCTTGATTTTGTTGAGCAAAAGATTGATGTTGTTGCAAAGGGAGGCTATTAACCCTACATAAAAGAACCACCATTTTTTTTTCAAAATTAACTCCAGGTATTGTGAACTTTTTAGTTAAACATTAATTGGGCTTGTGGTGCATTTGGACTTGGTCTCTCAAACTGATGTTGTAAGCTTTGGGCCTAATTTATCATCAATGTCATTATAATTATCATCATCACTATAGTAATTGCTACAGATCAAGGTTGTTGTTTGCCTTTTCACATAGCTCTAAAAAATTACTCAACCTATTTGTATAAAATACCCTTCTATCTTCTAGCATAATAGCATAAATAAGCTAAATTATCTATCATCCTTAAATATTAATTAATCTTCAATTTCATATAACCCTAATCTTCTAAAATTTATTACATATTGCTTAAACTACCACCATTTGAGATTTGTACCATCGTCTTGGGTCGTTCTCGATGTTCACAAGCAAGAAGGCAAAACCATAACAACAATAACACTAACAGAAATTAAAGTACCGGTAACAAAAATCACAATAAAAGATGAGTGAGGCTACAGTACTATGCATAGTGCACTTTGGTTCGTACTACGGATGTATATATCCATTTTAAGTCCAAATAGTAGATCTGTTCTGCTCAACATGATCTCCATATGAAAATGTGCTTGTATGCCAAATTTTACATTTTTTAGACTTTTTTTACTATTTATTTAGATAGGTACAAAATTACTAGATCTAAAGATTCTAGACCATTTGAAATTTGGTCTCCAAATAAATTTTCATAAGGAGATCATGACGAATGGTTCGGATCAACTATTTAGACTTTGAAAATGAAGATATGGATCCGTAGTATGGACCAAAGTGCACTATGCATAGTACTGTAGCCTCACTCATAAAAGTATACAGCATACCTAGTACAATGGTTGCAGTAACCCGATGACTGTACAAGCCCTAGGCCCCACCCTCCACAACCTAAGCATCTTGGCATTTGTACTTGCAAACTATTTCCAGTACTTGTAATTCCGCTTCCAGCATGTGTAGAAGAAGACTGGAGAGTTGAGATGGGATGTTCCCATTGTGATACCCGTGTTCTTGTGTTGTAGTAGTACTTTCGACCTATATGAAGATAAAGAGCTCCATATATATATATAAGTGCAACTAAAACATGCAACAGTACCTGATAAAATATTTCTTCTTTATTTGCAAATAGCATACCATTAAAATGTTAAAACACAGCTAAATTGGTAAGAAAAACGAGTGAATGATGCAAGTCGCCTATCATATGATGCAATCTCTTCATCACTTGTTACCACAAATCAAACATATAAACCCACCAATGGTGGGAAATGAGTTCAATTTGAGATCTGAGATTTTCATCACTTGTTACCACGAGTTTGATTTTGCCACCACATTTACAATGTTGTGTTATATAATCAAAATTGGCAAAATACAGGGTGTTATTTGAATTAAGATGCAGCAAGCCATCTACTTCCCCATGAGAACTAATTGAAGCCCAGAGCTTTTATATTTTAATACCTGTTGATACATCAGAAGTCTCTACCCAATCGGCTGGAAGAGGTGGCACTGATTCGTTTTTGCTTTGTGCAGAGCTTGTGGGCGGGTCCCACTGGCTTGCTCCAGTACTCTGATTGTGGTAGAACACAGCCCCATTTGAAGGATCCCTTGCCTCAATCTAATTGAATTTAATATAAGTGTTTACTGTTTTATCCAAATGAAGAATTGCGAACTCGGATATTGGTACATTTTCATAGCATAAAGGAACATACAATTCAATATTTTTCCCACAATTTATCAATGAATACCAACTAACACAAATTAACACAAAAATATTGAAAAGGCAAACCAAGCAA
Organism: Carex pumila; assembly: GCA_033356055.1. Taxonomy (NCBI): domain Eukaryota; kingdom Viridiplantae; phylum Streptophyta; class Magnoliopsida; order Poales; family Cyperaceae; genus Carex; species Carex pumila. Next base: position 11,844 of record JARJHM010000767.1, on the reverse strand, counting down.
AATTGAGCCCTAAAATCTTAAAAAAAAATAAAGGCTCTTTAAAATGTACTGACCCAACCAGGAGGCAAATCTCTGTTGCCGGGACCATCTCTGGCTTCAGAACTCTGCATTTCACATAAAATTTTGAAAACGAGAAGAAGATAATAATTCAAGCACTGATTTAGCAAAACTGATCCTCATGTAACTCATGTAACGATAAAAAATACTAGCACTCAACTCTCCAACATAACGGCTCAATTTTATCCAGAATGTGAGCAAATTAGCTCATTATACTCTGTTCAATTAAAAAAAATAAAAATGACCTAGAGTTGGTAACAACTCAAATTAAAAGTCAAGTTCTATCTGTTACCACATTGGCAACAGATTTGCTCCTTGACTGTAATAAGCTGCTTCTTTTTAAGCCAAAAGGCTGAAATTATCAAGTCAAGAGATTTTGATCTTGGGTTCAATATTTACATTTGGTAAGAGAATGCAGGGCAACTTAGGCTTTCTTTTGTTTGGCTTAAACTCGATTCTAATGGTCAACTGTTTCTTAAAAGAAAAATCATCCAAGAAGCCTGACACGTGTCAATTGCAAGATGTTATGTGCAAATTGTAAAGCATCAGGCTTTTATTTGCAAAAATCCAAAATGGTAACAATGAACAAAGGATGCAAATAGCTTACACTTTCTCTTTTTTCATGAGCTTCTCTGCTTGTTTGTTCTTTTATTATCCCCCTAGCCTTTAATTTTTGCTTCAGAAACTCGGGTATCTCTTTAGCAGCATTTCCTCCTCCAGTTTTGGCCTCAGGTTTACCTTACATTAAAAATCAGCCAAACAACATCAAAACACCAGTTCTGGATCTCTTATGTACATTATTCAGTGTTAACATCAGTCTCTTTGCAGTTTTTGGGTGTTATTTTGCAATATCTTGATCCTAATTTCCATATGCACATGTAGACTGATTCCTATATAAAAGCCTAAAGTTTAACAAATGAGTTTATCAAGCATCAGAAAAAAAAAGAACAAACAAAACAACCCCAAACAAAACAAAATAAGTTAATATATAGGAAGACAATCTCAATAGTTAATAAGTGATTTAACAAAAGTTTAGCCTCGGCTTCAACTCAGTAGTGGTACCATACCAGCTGGTAGAACTAATAGGAATGTTATCTGAACAAATCTATTATGAGTTGCATCCTGCAAAACCACTTCTTAGAACAAGCAAAAACAAAGACGGAAACCACAAAAACATGGGCCAAAAATAAAACCAAATGCAAAAATCTATTAGCTTGTGTTGTACCTGATTGGAGGCTAGATGAAATAGAACAATAGGCACCACCTCCTGGTACGCCATAACCATTACCAATCTCAACATTACCTAATGACCATCAAAATTAAAGAACACTCAGCCAAAAACTAATCAACAGAAAAGCATGTTAAAAGTGAAAAAATAAACCAAAATTCAACATGTTTCTGGTAAGAGATTTACCTAAGTTTCCTGTTACATCTACAATTACAACTTGTACAATTTTGCTATACATGTTTCATTAAAATTACAGAGTAGTGTGTAAGAGTCTTAAAGGGCGTAACAAAGGGGGCCTTCAGCATCAATCAATAAAACTGCCAAAATTCATTTATCCAAACTAAAATTTTGTAAATGCAAAATTAATAATTTATATAATTGGTTTGTACCATTATCACTATGATTTAGTTTGCCCCTTTTGTTGGCCACCTCGGCACGATGGTCAGCTGTTATCTTCAAGAGATGCTCCTTTACAAGATGAAACAGTAATTAGTTAAAAGAACCAATATATAGATAATTAATGTATTAGTTCTATTACTAATCAGTTACAGACTACGATACCTTCAATTCGTTAGGGTTGTATTGCCCCGAGAGTACATCTCCACTCTCTTCTACAGGCCGGCCAATTTCCTTTTCTTGTCTAGAAATCATAAAGAGGAAAGAATGTGTTAATGTAGAATAAACCTTTTTCAGTGCTAAAAGTAAAAATGTAGCTTGTAAAGGATAATTTGACTACAACTGAAGAGTTTATACTATAAAAGAAGAATGAAATGGGAAGTAGTTATAGACCTTTGGCTCTGTATTGCTCGCTGAGTCTCAATTTCCTGCACAGTATAGGAACTGAATAACTTGGTGCTATTACCAAAAAAAAAAAATACAACCATAATACTAAAACAAATTACTAATTCAGAACTGACATACTTGTTCATGAAGAACAGCATGCTGTACGGCAGAATCAATATTTTCAACTGCGCCAACTATTCAAAAACATAAGTACAAAATTCATGGTATTCAGGTTCTTCTTATGAAACCCAGAGATGATTTGATCTCACCAGACATATATGAAGATGCCTCAATTGAAGCTGGTAATTGCTTGTTTTGGATATCAGACATTTCTTCTGCATACATAGTACAACAGAACTCGATCAAAAGATGATTTTTTTTTTTAAATAACTCAAAACTGCAATAATACCAAGAACAAATCTTTAAGGAAGCACCAACGGTTCTGGTAATAACTGGTACTGAACATGGCCAGTTCAGTTCCTATTCAAAATTGTCTGTGAAGTACCTTACTTAAAATTAGGACCTTCTATCATATCAATCCGATTGTTGAGCGATTTTCCAGAAGGACTGGCCGCGTTTTGCGTGGAAGAACAATTGAATCGGAGGAGACTCACCGTCTGAGTTATGCCGATTCTTGAGATTCAAATTCTTTACTGATTTTGATCGGAAGAGATTGTAGGGGATAGAGTGAAGTATGTTTTGTGAATTAAAAGAGGAGGAGAAACGACAAGGGTCTGTCCGCCGGGTGGTCAGCTAGGCTGCTGAGAGGAACAATTTTGGGCCGGGCGTATTTTAAGATTTTAAATGAATTTTCCTTGCACCATGCAAATTACTCTTTTTAAGTTAAGCCATGAAAAGCCCAATACCAGGCCCAAAATAAATGCTGCTATCAAACGAGAAAGATAAGATCCCAATTCTCCATTTATTGTACTGCTGCTATCAAACTCCTCATGGGCTGGGACCTACGCAGCTAGCATGGAATAAAATACTAAGAACCAAAAAAATCGTGCGTCCAGATTGAATTATTGATTTTTTTTTTTTTTGAGTTGAAGCCCTTAGACATATTTTATTAAAGAAATCTAAAATGATTACATTATCTTAAATTGAAAAGTAAAATTCCACTTCTACTACAGGGACGACTTTCCCCTAAAACTAAAGAGACAAAAAACTGAAAATAAGAACTATTGGAGATAATTAAAGGCCCGCTCCGTTTCTTCATGCGAGTATCAGAGAGTTTAGGCCTTTAGGGGACCTATCTCTGACAACCTATTTTGGTACCAGTAATTGCTGTAGCTCCATCGATTCGCCTCCCTGATTGCAAATTCGTGCCAGCCACCAATCTCCCTTTCATTCCCCTTTATATTTTAAATCGTAAAATAAGGAGAGTTAGGGGTCTTCTTTGCAAAACTTCATTTTACTTTCTGACAGCTTCAATCTCCATTTACCAATGGGGGAGAAGGCCGGTTGAATTATTGATATTTCATCATCAGCAAAAGAAATTGGTGAAACAGGTGGGGAGTTTCCAATAAACATCTTGCTCATTACCTTGTCATTACCTAGTCATCACCTCCACCAAAATCTCTTTTAATATTTATGAAACTTTGACTAATGATTGAGCCAGTGCGGATTTAATTATCTAATTAATAAAAAAATAGATTAGAAGTTTACTAATATTTGGTACAGTTGGCCAATTAATATGCAATCTTCAAAGAGGTGAAGGATCCAAATTAAACCCAGTAACCCTGCTTATAAGTAATATATACTCTAGTCATTTCCATCAATCAAAGAACTACTGTCTCAATGGCAAACGAAATTGACCCAGATAGAACTTCATTCCATTTCCAACCTTCAAAGAACTGGCTCAATGGTAATCGACTTCACTATTTCTTTGCCTTTCATTCCTTGGGAAGATGAGTGCGTTCTGTTCTTAATTAACTATTTTTTTTCTTTGCATGTGGTGCACCTTCTTCTGATTAATTTGGGATTGATAATCGACAAAATAGATCCATGTGGTATATATGTTTCTCTCATCACCATTTTTTTTAAACCCATGTATTAATTAATTTGGCAGATTTTCATTGGATCCTCCCAAAACTAAAATTTCTTTCGAATAAAACTGTTAGGCCCAATGTACTACAAGGGGCTATACCACCTTTTCTATCAGTACAACCCAGAGGGCCCACTATGGGGCAACATCGCTTGGGGCCATTCCATCTCCACCGACCTAGTCAACTGGGAAGCCCTCGATGTCGCACTCGATCGCACCGACCCGTTTGACATTAACGGGTGCTTTACTGGCTCCGTCACCTTCGTGGCCGGTGAGCCCGTTATACTCTACACCGGCTCCGATGACAAAAAGAGGCAGGTGCAGAACATCGCCTTCCGGAAGAACAGGTCAGACCCGTTGTTGCGAGAATGGACCAAACCGAGTTACAACTCGATTATGCTTCCCGAAGGCGATATCGACCCAGCCAATTTTAGAGACCCGAGTACCGGATGGTTTGGTCAAGACGGGTACTGGAGAGTGGCGGTTGGAGCTAACCTGGAGGGAAGAGCTGAGATTCTGTTATACAAGTAAGCATTTCAAATAAACTGGATACCTGTTTGAAACTGGGATTTCCAAAGGTCATACCAGCAGACATGAATCCTCATTCTCTAACTTTTTATTGTGTAGGAGTCTGAACTTTGAAAATTGGCAAAGGAATGAGTTTCCATTGCACAAATCTGAAAACTATGCCATGTGGGAATGCCCTGATTTCTTTCCTGTATCACTATCCAGTAAAGATGGGTTAGACTTAGATCCATCAATTAACACAGGAAACATAAAACATGTTCTGAAAGTGAGCCTCGCTGAAACCTTTCAAGATTACTACTTAGTCGGCATGTATGACAAGAAGAAAGATGTTTTTAAACCAGATGAGGGGTATGAAGACGATTACAAGACTTGGCCCATGATAGATTACGGGCACATTTATGCTTCTAAGTCTTTCTTTGATGGCAAAAAGAATAGGCGTATTCTTTGGGCTTGGGTAAATGAGTCGGATAGTGAGGTAGATGATGTCAAGAGAGGCTGGTCTGGTATACAGGTCCGTGTTTTAATGAAATTCGGTACGCTTTGATTATTATTTAGTTGCTTAATTGTAGTATATCATCCTCTCTTTTGGCACTTTTGAAATTTCTAAGGTTTCATTTTCCAACCTTGTTTTCTAGACATTCCCAAGGGCTATCTGGCTGGATACTGATGGAAAACAACTAATTCAGTGGCCCGTTGAAGAGATAAAATCACTCAGGAAAAAGCAAGTCCAATTGCATGATTTTCAATTGCAATCTGGTGACAGATTTGAAATAAGTGGGATCTTGACTTCCCAGGAAAGTTAATAGTTGTAGAGAAAGAGAGAGAGATGATATAATTATGCAAATTTAAAGATTTTGTTGGATCTGACAGTACCAATACTAAGATCACTGATGATTGTATCGAGTCAGCCTATAATAAAATCCGATTGGTATGTATCAATAAAGTGATATATTGCCTAATACCTGCAGCCTGTATGACTGGTAGCGGTATGCTATTGTTATTTGGTACCATAGTACTTTGGATGTTTTACCTAGGATACTTGATAACTAAGGTTAAAAAAGAAAAAATGGTCGTGGTCCTTAAGGTGGAATAAGGTACATCTGAAGTCAGGCATTACATTAAAAATGGTAGGTAAACTAGATTTGGAAAGATCCGCAGTACCAGAATTGTTGATTTTAAAAGGTATGTGAAGTCAATGAAATGTGTGCATTGGTTTTGTCATGTCATTTTCATGGACTTGATTAGTTTATAATAACAGGTAGATGTTGAGGTAGAATTTGAACTAGAAAGCCTTGAAGGTGCCGAATCATTGGATGATTCATTTCTTCTAGATCCTTCCAAGCTCTGTGATGAGATCACACCATTTGATAAGGGAGGAATTGGCCCCTTTGGCCTTCTTGTTCTGTCTAGTGACGTCAATGGCCAAGAAGAACACGCTGCTATCTATTTTAGAATATACAAAAGCTCTGATAGATACATGGCTTTCATGTGCTCCGACCTGAAAAGGCACTCTTTCTCAACTTCTTATCATAATTAACAAGACAATTTTCATGTGTCCCCTTGCAATATATTAAAAATCTGAAAGTGCATACTGTCAATTACCTCATTGAAATATGCTAAAAGCCAAGTGTTCTACCTCGGTACAAAGTGGCATGTTTATCTATAATATAATTTTGGGAGAGATGTTGGTCCTGGTATATGGGAATTGTCATTTATTGCATTACGTGGGGACAGAAAATCAAGGTTCTGTATATATTTAGTAGACAAAATGCCAACTTCTCAAAAAATATCAAGGTCATGTGTATATATATTTCATTGTTAAAATCCCTACCAATAAAAACTGTCAAGTTCTTTATTCTTAGGGCCATGTATGAATTATATATTTTTTTTTCTTATTATCTGCTTTTGTGTCTCAAAATTAGCTCATCAAGGAGAGAGGGTGTTACCAAACCTGCATATGGTGCCTTTGTAGGAGTAGATATAAGCAAGGACAAAATAATTTCACTGAGAACACTGGTATTGTTCAGTCTATTTTATTACAATCTCTAATTCATACTAAGTTTATTTTATTTGTAATACTTCATAGTCAGGGGTTACTGTGAAGGCACGCTTAAGCCATAACAATCTTGAAATAAACCATCCAGGGCTATTGCAAACATCTTCAATTGACTATACTCTTTTCATATACCAATTGACTTGTGATAGAGATTTTACAGTCTTATATAGATTTCCGTTCAATCATTAAATGCCCTAAAAATTTATTAAACTACGGAAGAAAAAGAAACAGTTTTTTTGTTTTTGTTTTAAGTTTGTTTCATTGTTTTTATTCTTGGTATTGGTAAAGGTGGCAAACCTCAGGTCTTTATATATAAATTCTCGATAACAGATAGATCATTCAGTCGTAGAGAGCTTTGGAGGCGGTGGTAGAACATGTATGACACTGCGGGTCTACCCCAAACATGTGTTGACTGGTCAAACCTCAGGTCTTTATGTGTTCAACCATGGCTCTCAAGAGGTGAAGATCAGAGAGCTCAATGCATGGGAGATGGCAGAGGCTCGTGTAAATATTGAAAATGATGATTTTATTAGTAAGGACTATATTTAAGTTAGTAAAAGAGTTTCTTGTTTAACATTCATTAAGTGGCTGTGATGAGCCGATTGATAGAAAATTTGTTGCAAGACGAAATTAATATTTCAGAAAGCATTAATGTGATTCATGTCTGGCGATGATCGATTATATGAAGTACTTTATTTGTCACTGCAGCGTACCTCGTGTTGCCGAAGTTACATTTTTTTATTGTTCGTCGGACCCCTGGCAAGTACTCTTTTTAGTCCGTTTGTCATTTTATATCTGTGAATAGTCTGAAAGAAGAAGAAATTAGAGATTAACAAGTCTGGGGCAAGTTAATGTTTGCCAGAAATTACCGGTTTGATATTTTATGTTCAAGAGAATTTGTGATTCGTTATTACTATTTGTTCTTTCCATTTACTACTGTTTTTAGTTCCTATTATGTTCGGCTTGGCAGTGTAAATGCTGCACAATATCCTAGATTTGAATTTAGTTCGTTTTGAGTGAGTTGAGTTTATTAAATTTTCATTTGACATCTCTGATTTTTGAGCGTGTTAAGTTCTAATATTTACATTCATTGGTATTTATTTATTTGAAGGAAATTGAATCAAATCTATATTGACCGATTAAATGCCACCATTAATAAGTACCTATTCCTGTAGGTTTCGGAACTAATTAACCATTAAAAGTGCAAATTTTGAGAATTATCTAGCAACTTATAGAAAAATATCTATCCGAGCAGGATTTAAGTATGAAAAATAGTCCATCAGACTAGATAAATGAGCATTAGGTTGCAAAAAAACTTATTAATTTGGTCTAATTAATTTCTAAAATTGAGCTTCCCCAAAGACTCAAGTTGTTCAATAGGCCAGTGGCAAACAACCAAAGACAGCTTGCAAAATTTTGAATTCTTATATTAGACATCAGTGTTATGGTACTCATCTAGGGGTGAAAACGGAGCCGGATTATCCGGCGGATATCCGCTCCATATCCGCATATAATCTGAATCCGAATTAAACGGATTCGGATAATTTTTGAATATCCATTGAAAATCCGGATACAGATACGGATTCGGATACGAAATCCTAAACGGAGCGGATATCCGAACTATCCGAAATCCAAGACTAAAAATATATTAAAATTAAAAAACATTTAAAACCCATTACCACAGATCCATTAGTTGGATCTGCAGACCCGATCAAGTTCCAAACCCACTATGCAAGTTCGGATCCATTCAAATGAGTAATCTAGAGCCCCCAGCTTCTTTTATAGCTTCTCTAGCGCTTCGAATATTGTGGTTTGAAATTGTGGGATTAACGAAAAAATACAAACCGGAGGCAACAACCAACACTTCTTGGCGAATAACGCTCCAGCCTCCAGCTGTCCAGCACCTTTCTTTTCTATTTTATATGGGTTACAACTTACTTTTTATTTTATATGGGCTGCATAGCCTGCATGGAAATTTGTTAAGTGGGCTCTCAACAAACCATCAATCAAAATAGAATAGTAATATTGTACTGCTCTTAGCAATTTACAATTTATTTTATATGAGATTTGTTAAATTAATCAAGATGCTGGAAAATTTTAATATTTAATATAAAATGCATAGTTATCATTAATATTTATATTTAATTTTTTAATTAATATTTGTATCTTAGAAGTTCATATATCTTAATTATCCGACCATTATTCGTTTTATATCCGTATTCAAATCCGTATCCGTGGACTATCCGTTCCGTATCCGTATCCGTTTAAGGCGGATTTGGTTTTGAATTTTGATATCCGTTTACTATCCGTATCCGTATTCGTATCCGCTCATTATCCGACGGATGCGGATATGGTATCAGCATTATCCGCTCCGTAGCCGCTCCGTTTTCACCCCTATACTCATCAAAGCATGAAATTTTCTATCTTTGAAAGAGTTGGAGATCATAGATGTGCCAAATCTCGAAAAATAGGTGTGGAGTGACCAACTTCAACAATTTCTTTACTTTAAAAAACTCAAAGAACTCTCAATTCGAGATTGTCCTAAATTAGTGGATCTTTCCCTCTCAGGATGTGCTACATCTGAGGTATTATAGAGGTTTCCTTCTCTCTCGAGTCTCATTATTAAAGATTGTCCACTATTTTTTTAACTACCACCTCTTCCATGCAGTTCTCTACTTTCTTGTATATCAATTCAAAAAACTGGATCTATTGAATTAATGCTTTATGAGGAGAAAAACCAATATTTAAGTCTAGTTCTGGATCAAAGTTCGAGCCTTGAGGTGGGTGAACTATTGGCTTTTCGTGAGCTTAGTTCTCTGCGTTCTCTATAGATATTCTATATCTGCAGTTTGGAATCTTTGGACTTGCATTATTTTGTGGCTTTAGAGAAATTGTATATAACAGGGTGCTAATCCCTAACTTCCCTTACATATGGGGAGTCTGTTTGAAGATCCTCAAAATTAGATCCTGTAAAACAATGAGCTCAATGGAAGGACTAAAGTCCTGGGTCAACCTGGAAGAGTTGTGGTTTCTTGGATGCCCTGGTTTCATTGTAGTGCGGGACTCTGCATCAAAAGAAATATTGAGTACTGAACCAAACTTCTCCTTGTCTTTAAAAAGAATCAAAAGCGACTCTCTTGCCCTTTTAACATTGCCTATCTACAAGCAGCTCAGTTCCCTTCAATATTTTTACCAGGAACTTTCTGCTTTTACTGAAGAATTCCAAGTTCTTTTTCTTTTTTTGAGAAAGGAAGATGATCAGGTTCGACTCTCTTTGCAGCTTCTTACCTCTATTGACTTGATTGATATCAGGGGCTGTAAAAATCTTTTCCCGTCCCTCAAGGATCTGTGGATCAAGTTCCCTCACATTAAATCACTACCAACAAATACCCGTACTAAGATAATTGAAGAATCTAAGAAACTGAGAAACATCAAAAGAGTACGTCTCTTCGAATTTCCTGTGCAGGTAATAGTTTAAACATTCCACTATAGCTTAGTGCTGACACTTCTAATAAAAGTACTTGCCATTATGAGGTAGGCTTGTAAGTTCAGCTAATTTAAACCACTTCAGTCATTCCTGCTTAAAAAAGATCCATACATTGAAAATGGGCTTTACTGTCCAATTTTATATGTTGTGGAACTAGGTATATTTGCCTGACAAACTTATTCTGTACTGGATAATTTAATATCTTTTTGTTTAATTTGTCAATGGTCATTCTTTCCTTCTTTTGTTGCTTTGCTTGTACTGTTGTAGTGGATTACGATAAGCAAAGTCCTTTGCTAGTTATCTAACAATTACCTTTTCTTTTAATATTGAAAACTAGATTTATTTTGAACTGAGCTCAGAGGAAATGATATGCCAGCAGATGGATGCAGATAATTAAAGGCTCAAATTTCAAGGTTAAGGATTGAGGTGAGCATCATTTCATAGGCAGATACAATTAGTAATTAGTAAGTTAATTTGACCATAACATGAGCTGGTCATATATATGCAAATTTTACTGCAGAATTGTCGGAGGAAAAATCAAAACATCATACCATATTGCACAAAAATGTACTTGTTAGCAAACTTCCCTTTTTTTTTGAGGAAAACTTGTTAGAAAACTCAACAGTACTTGTAGTAGACGGAACAGTCTTTTTTTTTTTTAACTTCTCTCGTAGAAGTTCATTCTCGTTTATAGTTCTTTTCATTATCATATTTTTGTATTCCTTATTTTTCTTCAAGTTAAAATCATCAGTACAGAAGAGTATGTAATGCCAAGCATTGAATCAAATCTCCATGGAGGATCGGTGAGGAAAGTGCTAAGTTTTGCTTTAGTGTGTTTAGAAGAGAAGTTGAACCTTGAATAATCCTAACAAATTAGAAATATGTGGCTTTCTGGATTGTTTGAGTTGGAAAAAATAATTTCTTATTATTATCTCATAATTTTACATGAGAAGAAGGGAAGTTTATATAGGGTTATAAGGCTTAGAGCCGTTAACTAATCTAACAAAAAAGAAGGGTCATATGGCTCTATTTGGAAACAGAGAGAAACATGGAGAAGAAATAATACAGACAGATTTGTATGATTCACTTGTCGGCCAATTGCTCCTTGATTCACATATAAGTGTGTTTCAATTGTTGTAACCTTATTGTTATAAATTTTACAGAACATAACTTGTTGGAATCTTATTGTTACACATAAACAATTCAATTCTATATGCCACTATTGATCTACCTATGCTAAAATGGCCATCATGCAAAATTCATCAATTCTTAGGGAGCAGACGCAATACCTGACTCCATTAGCGTATTTATGCAAAGCTTCTCTCAAAAGCGGTTGATGAACTTGTAAGACAGCGGCAAGAAAAAACTTCGTGCCGATGTAGAGGTTGAAGCGTCGGCGGCCTCCTTAGTGGTAAGATAAAGCCTTCCAAAGCTACAAGACTGCCCTTGTGAGATCGTGTTCACAATTTCTTAATAATCTCACATCTCTATTCTTTAATGGGAAGAAGTAGAGAAGACTACAGAATTGATTAGATGACGGCTAGAAAATTCTGCAACTTTTCGTATATTCTTGTGCTTTGGAGACCAACCTATTTATAGAGATATAGAGTCGGCATATTGCCAAACCCTAACCCTAACCCTAAACCAATTTTCTGCCA